>JASDQU011312635.1:633-16018 GCA_032191745.1 Picea mariana
TCGAAGATCTAAACCACCCAGACTCACCTTGGGATGCGCTACATCACTGCGCACTCTTCTCTCCACAGGAGGCCCTCATGCCTCCTAACCAAAACCCCGTTTACACAATCGAAACCAAATATTTTATCCCATCTCGGACTATCGATTGGTTCAACAATCCCATTCCTACCCTTGATGCATTTGAAGAAGGAAACATGGCCAACATTTTCCCCACCATCAAAATCGACATTTCCATTAAAAACAACATTGTCGAAGAAATCACCATTGGAGATGCTTGCATTCCTCAGGAAATCACTGCATATAAAGCCCTCTTCCAAGAATACAGGGATATTTTCGCCTGGTCATACACATAAATTCCTAGCCTTCATCCCTCTATTGTCGAACATCGCATCGACACTTGGCCCGACATCACACCAATTCGCCAAAAACAGCGACCACTGCACCCAGCCAAAGCTGCGGCTATTAAAGCTGAGATCGACAAATTACGCACTGCTGGGTTTATTTACCCCATCGCGTATACTTCATGGGTTTCCAAACCTGTACCCGTCGATAAAAAACAGGGCACTATCCACGTTTTCACAGACTTTCGTGATCTCAATAACGCATGTCCCAAGGACAACTTTCCAACGCCTTTCATCGATCAAATTATCGACGACTCCGCTGGCCACGAGGCTCTCTCCCTTATGGATGGATTCTCTGGCTATAACCAAATTCAAATCCACCCAGCCGATCAATATAAAACCGCATTCATTACCCCATGGGGTACTTTTGCATCTCGTGTCATGCCTTTCGGCTTAAAAAATGTCAGCGCAACTTTTCAACGGGCGATGACATACATCTTCCATGATCTGGCTAAGATCATCCTCGCTTACTTGGACGACCTCACAGCTCGATCCAAGAAACGTGCCCAACATCTCGATGATTTACGAATCATCTTTCAACGGTGTCATCAGTACAACATCCGCTTGAATCCTCTCAAGTGTGTGTTTTGTGTCACCGCAGGGTGCCTCCTTGGTTTTATTGTTTCCCAAAGTGGTATTACTGTGGACCCCCTCAAACTCCAAGCTATCACCGAAATTCCACCTCCCCGGAATTTACGGTAACTTCAGAGTCTACAGGGCAAAGATAACTTTCTCAGATGCTTTGTTCCTGATTACGCCATCCGCGCACATGGTTTCCTTCGCTTACCATGTTGTGACATCCCATTTCATTGGGACGACCATGCCCAACAGTCATTTGACGATCTGAAAGAAGCACTTTCAAATGCACCCTTAATTAGTGCACCTGACTATAATCGCGACCACATCCTCTACATATCAGCATCAGCTGTATCAGTAGCCGGCATCCTCGTCCAGCTCGAAGATGACAATCGTGAACACATCATTTAATACGTTAGTAAGAACCTCTCAGGATCACCCTTGAAGTATAAACACGAAGAGACACTTGCTCTTGCAGTTTTCCTTGCAGTCCAGAAACTGCGTCATTACATTCTGCTTCGCACCACAAAGGTCGTCGCAGATTCCAACCCTATGCAGTACTTACTCAGCCATCGAAAAATCAACGGAAAATTTTCTCTATGGATCGTTATCCTTCAGGAGTATGGCCTCGAGTTTTCAACACCTAAGAGTAAGAAGGCCCTCGTTCTTGCCGAACTTGTCATGGCCCTTCCCTCTAACACCACCAGTACCCTCGTCAACACTGACTTTCCTGACGAACATATTTTTTACATCGCTTTAGATAATCCTTGGTATGGTGACCTTCTCATCTACCTATGAACTCAAAAGTTCATTAACCACCTTTCACGCGATGATCGTCGACGTATTCGCCATCAGGCCCCCCGCTATCTCCTCATCGGAGACATCCTCTACCGGTGGGGTGTGGACACCATTCTTTGTCGGTGCCTGACTATTGATGAGGCCAATAGAGTCTTAAACGACTACCACAACGNATCCACTGCTCAAAAGATTATCCGAGCCAGTTACTTTTGGCCTACCTTGTTTCACGATTGCATTCACGCCGTGAAATGTTGTGAGCAATGTCATCTCTATGCCAACAAAGCCCGGGCACCCCCCTCCCTTCTTCACCCTGTCATTATGGCCGACCCCTTTTGTAAATGGGGAATTGACTTTATGACTTGTAATCCCCCCTCTAGCAATGGTCACAAATACATTGTTGTTGCCATTGATTACTTTACCAAATGGGCTGAAGTTATGCCCACTTTCAACAATACCGCTGACACTGCAGCGCACTTTTTCTTTAATCACATCATATCCCGTTTTGGCGTACCACTCCAACTTGTTTCTGATCATGGGAAACACTTCGAGAATGAGATCTTTGTGGAACTCTCATCATGGTTAGGCTTCTCACACGAGTTCGCCTCACCATATTACCCTCAGTCAAACAGACAGGTCGAGGCAGTGAACAAAGTCCTCAAGACCATGCTACAGTGCATGGTTAATAAACATAAAACCAATTGGAATCATATGTTATTTTCCATGCTATGGGCTTATCGAATGATGGTGAAGACTGCTACTGGTTTCACGCCATTCCATTTAGTCCATGGGGTCGAGGCAACTCTTCCCATCGAGTGCGAAATTCCCACCTTACGCACCGCAATTGAGCTATTACCTGACACTGCTCCAATGGAACAATGCTTGCTGAACTTGGAGTCGCTGGATGAAGATCGTCGATCTTCCTTACAGAACAACGAGGCAGCTAAAAAATGATCCAAGGCTACCTTTGATCTCCATGTCAACCTTCGCTCATTCCACGAAGGCGACCTTGTCCTGGCTTATGATATCGCTCATGATACCTTTGGCCACGGCAAATTCGAATCACTTTGGCATGGCCCATACATTATCCAACATTGCCTCACCAAAGGTGCATATATCCTGGCCTCTCTCGAAGGCCTCTCTCTCAAAGAACCCGTCAACAGGTTGTATCTCAAGAAATTTTATGCTTAAACATAGTCATACCTCTTTAGGTTATTTCTTTTTCTAGTGTTTTCAATCTTTTTTCTCCTCCCCTCTTGTCTAAACCATCCTTTGTGCTATTGACATAAGCTTCCTCCACTAGCCTACCACATTGGTTATGCCGATGGCGCCAACCGTTGGACGCAAAATATCGCTTCGGCGGCTTGGGCTCTTTACACCCCCTCACATGAAATGCTACACTCAAGCGGCATATGTTTGGGGCCAGCAACCAAAAACCAAGCCGAGTACACTGTTGTCATTGGCCTCCTGGCCGACGCCCAACATCATCATATTCGTCACCTTAGCATCTTCCTCGACTCTCAACTAGTTGTTCTCCAGCTCAACAATGTATACCGTGTACGCGATTTGTGCCTCTTTCGCAAATACCTGCAGGTTAGATTGTTATCTCGACATTTTGATTCCATTACATTTAAACATATTCCAAGACAATTGAATCAAACAATAGATGAAATAGCTAACATGGTGTTAGATTAGCATATATCACATCAAGCTACACATACATAACCAGCTCACAAATCCTGTCACAGCATATAGATAGAATAGACGTCATCATAATCATCAACAAAAAACACATGTAAACAACACCAGAATCTCAAAATATGTATACTCATATATATATATCAAGGCCTATCAGGCCATCCAAATGTTTACATACAAAAATACATGTGCCCGCAGGCCAGCACAACACCTGGATACAAAAATCGGCTCACCAGCCTATATACAACCAAAAATATATACATCATACATCAGTCATGGTGCCTCTATCACACCACCACCTACTCCCCCCTTAGGAGGAGGTGGTGGCCCACCACCACCTGCCCCAGGCGGTGGTGGACCACCCACAGGACCCTCCTGCCCCGGCGGCAGACGTCCACTAGTCATCGCAGCTAGCACTACTGCTCTCCGCACTATGGCCCGCCATGGTGGCGGCACCCCCACACACTGCTCCAGGAAGCTCTCATCCTGGATACGTGTCCACATGCCCTCAGGCACGTCCTGCAACACCGTCTCCAGACGACGGCGTATATCATCAAAGTCCACTTCTGCTGCCGTCGGAGGAGCATGTGATGGCCCCGCACCAGGGTCATCGAACCGACACCACCTCGCTGCCCTCTCGGGCTCTGCTGGTCGACCCACGACATCCTCTCGCCGCCGCCTCTCTCCTCGAGGTCGTCCCTCCGACTCTCGCCGAGTTGGCGCTCGCTGCATCTCCACCTTGCGCCCGCGAGGTGCCACATCTGCACATGCAAAAAACAACAACAAAAGATCGTATCAACATCTATATCATATATGGATCGCTATATCACAAAACAACATAAATCAAACACATGCACAAATACTAAACATACCTCGATGGTCAAAAACCTCCTCTGGAGGCAGCACCATATCCGGGTCATCCCGGAAGTCAACCCCAGCATAGGGGTACCGGAGTGCTACTTGCGACATCTGCCACCATATCCGCGCCACCTCTGCTGAAAAGTAGTGGCCACCTTTGCCACCACTGTGGAGAACCAAAACTATAGACCACCGCCTCAATCGCGGCTCTCATGCTCCTGACATCTCCAGCAGAACCCTCAGGTGCAACATCGACACCCTCTCCAAAAACGAGGCTACCAGGATCGACCCAAAAGTGAACTCTTCTGTACCTGTGGACCGACAATGGTCCAACTGCGCTATCATCTGCGCAAGTAGCGTCAGTCCCCACGCAAAATGCTCGCCGCCCACCACTCTCTCCAGCACCAGCAGCTAGCCACCACTAATTCGTTGGGTCGCAAGTGACCCATATACACGAACAATCATCGCCGCTATGCAATGATGAGCCAGGGAGTCTATAGCACTAATGCTCACCACAGTCCCCGACATGAAGTTCTCACCTGAGAAGTATCGCTCGCCGATCATCGCAAGGTCTATATCCCTCGACAACACAGTATCTGCTGGTAGGGGCGTTCCCCAAAAGGGGATCCCAGTCAGAAAATATACATCCTCCACCGCAGTGAAGGGGATCTGCTCTCCTCGCACGAGGAAGCAGTGCAGCTCTGGACTCCACATCTGGAGCAKGAAATGTAGTAGATACTCTCGTGCCCATATCAACGGGAACTCAAATAACTTTAGCAACCCATAGGTTGCTAAATTCGCTCTCACCTCAGGCCCCTCAATGGCCATAGCATCTTGCAACTGGGCCCAATATCTCTCTCGCCACCACACTGGCATCGTCGTTGTTGGCCACCTGTAAACAACACAGAGTCCTATATCATCCCAGATAACCATCCACATCATCAAAAAGACTCATTTTTTACCCTTCAACCTTGCCTCCTAGGAGCAGTTTTTGTTCCCACAGGCGCGCACACATGCGTGCCTGTTCAGCACACAGGCGCACATATGAGCGCGCTTGTACACCGAACAGGTGCGCTTCAAGGCGCGTCTGTTTGCTTCACAGGCACACTCTTAAGCACACCTGATTCACCATACAGGTGCGCACTCATGCGCGCCTGTCAAACCTACAGACACGCACTAGTGCACGCCTGTTCACATCACAGGCGCGCCCTTAGGGCGCGCCTTAAATTCCCCTTACCGCGCACCGATGCGCGAATATTCGGTGGACAGGCGCGCACGTATGCGCGCCTTCCATCGAATCGCCCGCGCATGGGGGCCCACACCCCATAAAAAATCCTCTAATAACCCCTGTATGACCTCCCGTACCAGCGCTGCCCAAAAATTGAAAGCCTATTTCTATGCAGGATGATCAGAACACTAACCTGACACTCACAAACCGTCGATCGGATGCCTCGTCTTCCCTGAATCTCCAAATCTCCTCTGGAATCTGCTCGTCCAGTCACTATTGCAGTAGGTAGAAATAAGGTGGCAATGTGGGCCCTACAACTATATATAGGCCTTTTGCCAAACTTCCACTCACCATTCCGAGAGCTCAAGGTGTCCATTTTTCAAATCGTCTTCAGCCACGAGATCAGCATCCCACCACCTACATCATAGTTGTCCCTGGGTCACTTTTCATCCAGAGCCCCCGTGGTGCCTTTTTTTCATATCATGGTCAGGTACGCACGCGCATTGTCACATTTATCTAATACATGCTCATATCTTTGATTCTTTTCAGATATAGTTCACTTTGGGTACCTGGTTGTTCAGTGTGTAGGTACTGGCTCATTATTCATCGACATCATCCCTTCAGGTATATCCACAACACTGGCATGTAGTCTCTCCTACTGTATTGCATTTACATTTCCAATCACACCCTTTGATATTGGCCTTTAGGACCCTCACTCCCGAATCTGCAGTACTCACACCTCCATTTGCATCTTTGGTACTGTTACCCGGTAGCACTCTTACCCACATGAGTTGTCCCATTCATAGCACCTTTTGACACTTTTTTGACACTCATGTTGTTCTTAATTTCCCTTTAGGGATGGGAGTCCCGATAGTCTTTCAAACATGTCGTGAATGAACCACATTCTCCTTCTCCTCATTTTTTCTAGCTTTCCCAAATGGAATCCCAGATTATCTCTTTACGGTTCTATTTTTTTTACCTGCACCTCCACAGTATCATGAACCCTCCATTTCATCCACAATCAGTTTGCCCATCTGCGAACCTATCCTCATTTCACCTACCTCATACAGAAACTCACCAATGGGGCCCCCACCCTTCATCAGTTTTCCAAGAAAATTCCACCCTCCCTGGGGCACGCATTTCACACTGGGGCACCCGTTTMTGTATTTGTACATTTCTCCCCAAAATTATTTATTATTTATTGTACAAACACCTTTATTTCCAGTCATTACATTTTCCTTTTGTCATCACCATTGGCAACTTGCTTCCTTTTGGCCACATGCAACCCATGTCACCCTTGGTTGGAGCATTACTTATCATATACCATTGCCRKCATYGTCCATATCTTYAGAGTATTCCACAGGTCACTTACCTCTACCCTCTGAATTTTTTCACCTTGTCCCGCCTCTGGCACATCTTATCACCGGTCTTGTCGTCCCCCTGACACTCRACATTGTTACACGGTTGCGACCACTTTTTATCTCATACATCCTCCAACCAAGGGCAGTCTTGAGTCTTCCCACGTCTTGAATTCATCCATGTACCTCTGYCGCTTCCTCATCTCAGTAGATTCCATGAAGCCCTTTGCTTCTAGAAGTCGTGTCCCCCTTTTGTCGACATCAACACCAATTTCCGGAAGGGTGACAATATCTTGTTTCTCATTCTCTATTCAATGAGAGATCTTGGACGGCATAGGGTGAAACACCATTGCTCCCTGCTGTCATTGGCCCCCATAACATTCGACGCCAACACTTTCTCATGTTATGGAGGGTCTTACTTTGCGACTATTGCAGTTATTTTTACCATTTGCTGAAGACCTATGAACTTGGTAGGGCCATCAATTCCCGCATCATCGTCGCTGCTTCTTACCGTGACCATTACCTATTATTCAGAGTATGTTCCTTTGCAGACTTGTCTTCTGCCTTTATTATCACCACCCCCGAGGGCACTGCATTCGTCTACACCAACACTTCAGTTATCATTTTTTAGAGTTACATAACACGAGCATGGGGCATGCCCGCCTCGTTTGTACACAGTTTTTATTTTTGCACACCTCATAGAAGGTTGGGTCCTCCCGGTTCCTTTCTTCTCCAAAGGATTGCTCTCAATGATCCCACTATTTTTTCTATCCTACAACAACATTCTTAGTAGAAGAAAAATTGATGGATTTCGGCTATATGTATGCTCCTAACCTCATCCATCAGGAAGCATTTGTTATCACTGAAATTTCGTCCGCACATGGCGACAAGAACTTAGCATCGTCAAACAGTAATGAAGTCATTCATGGCACTAAATTAATTACACAACATTCCAAAAGGTTAAAAAACTATACAAAGTAGCAAAAATTGAAGAGCTCTTTATAGAAGTTAGGTGCGCGCACGCATGCGCTGAACAGGAATGTACCATGCGCGCATACGCGCACGATGCGTTACTGTGGGCGAAAAAACCCACGCACCTTCTAAACGACGCATTTATTGAATTGGTCGGCCTCCCAACCACTTATGGATCAGCTCCCAAGCCGATTTGACCCTCAAATCTGAGCTGAATCCACATGGTAGGCTGGTCAAAGACCTAATAAAGCCCTAAATAGCCTCTTTTCACACTACAAAGGAGTTACATAATCACCCAATGCAATTCTATAAAAAGCCATGAAGAAACCTCATTTTCTCAAGGAATTTCATGTAATGTTATGCTACCTAGATTGTTTTATGGACTCACTCCTTGACAATAGCACATTGGCACCATTTCATTGAGCAATCCACCTCTCCATTGAGTGGATTTGCAAAGGAGTTCTTTCATCACCATTTTCATTTTTCTTGTTGTAAGGAGAGCAAGCTTGTAAGCGTCCAAGAGCCTTCCTTTGGAGGAAGAAGGGAATCATAGTCCCCTTTTTTCATTGTGCTTTGATTTCATCAATAGATCAGCCTAAAAACATTGGTGACATTGGTATTTTTGTCCTTGTTATCTCTATATTTCCATGCTTTTAATTTTAGTTTGTATTTGTTTAATTCTTGTTTATAGTTTTTTTTTTCTTTCTCTAACTCTTTCCTCTACAGCTGTCATGCTCAGCAAGAACCAACTGGGCATGTACTCACCTCTTATTTGTTCACCAAGGTGACGAAGTGGGTGCTAACACTCTTGCTGGCATATTTCCATCTTCCTCCAGCTGCTCCCCAGATTGGAATTCTACTTCATTTTCCACTACAGGCTTCAGTGCTACAATCATCTCCTGTTCAACTTCCTGGCCAAAATTTCTAATAAATTTTGTCGAATGGTCTTCTCTTACAATATTCATGACTATCTCCTCGCAGCCATCTTCTGGTTCTGGATTGTTCAACCAATCCTCCATCATATTCAACTCCTTCTCCCATCAAGTGAACATCTTATCTACATGTTATTCTTCTGTTGGGGAAGATTCTGATGTCTTCTCCATTTCTTTTTCCTCTATGACAGTCACTGTTGGTTGTCCTTCTTTTGTTGTTGAATCTGCAACACATTCTATGGCCTCAACTGGGCTTCTTGGTAGGAATATCCAAATTCCCCCAATGATTAGAATACTCCTCTGATCGTCCTTTTTCAACATTCCTTTCTAATCCAAACTCACCTATGAGTTCATGAGACTATCAGACAATCTCATCTCCTCTCCCTTTCCCACCTGGAAATTTGAACTTTTTTCACTACCCACCTAGCAGTTTCTGAGATCAACCATTGATATCTTCTCATTGCCCTCTAGGCAACCTGAAAGTTTCTCACTGCTCACCTGACAGTTTCTGAGACCCTTCTCTGATCTCTTCTCCTCATCATCATTGAGACTCTTCCCAGTTTTTGGCTCATAGATATGAACCATCTCCTCTTCACCTATGAGGCTTTCAACATACCTCAACCACACTCTCGAGGATCCTACATGAGGATCCTGATGCAAAAGCCCCCCTACCTCGACAGGGTCCACTGACCTCCCGATCACTAGATTGTTCAAATCTATGAGCTAGAGAATCTCTTCGATTCCCTGCTGGAATCCTATGAACAAATACACAACTCCTTTTATGAAACTCGCTCTACGTGACTAAACACCAAGTGTGAGCCTCACCTCCACATGACCATGGGCTATGACCACATGCCTACACAAAAGGCATTTCAGGACTTCACATGTCGGGACTTTACATGTAACCCAAACCCAATCCTTATGATTTCTGAAACTTCGAAAAGGGCTTAACGGATTTTATCCCCTCTCCTTATCTCTTCTCATGTGACCATTCTCTAGGACCTAGGACCCATCCTTTGAGCGCGTCAATATTTCACATATTGGGAACTCTCGATGCGGTTCACCTCTATTCTCCCAACTCCCAAAATGCCGATATTTCAGAGCGCCAAGTCAACGCTCACGCCTCTCTCGTGATCTGACAACTTAGATCTATTACTTCTTGTGTCGAGACTTCACGTTTCACGAAGTTGGAAGATGGCTCACCTCCCTTCTCCCAATCCTTGATATCCCGAAACTCTGAAATTCTCCCTGGACAATCAATGGTCCAAATATCTCCTCAATCAACGGTTGGAATCTTTTCATGAGTTTGCGTTTCACGAGTTTTCACAAATTTTCCCTTTGACTTTTCCCTCCTACGGGTCAGCAAAATGATGATCGATTGCCACCTGTCTTCTGATGATGGACAATCCCAATTATTTCAGGACTTTGTGACTTTACAAGTCGGCTCTCCTCCTATTCAATCTCAAGGAATAGACGTTGTGCACTTCCTCTAGATCCAATGACTACTGGTCCACACACTTCTAGATCTTATGGTTCAGATCTGCTTCTCTTTCATGTTCTCCTATGTGCTTGGACGTGAGGTTCAATGGTCCAGATTCCCTCCTCTACAACTGATTTAATGGTTGTTGATGCTCCTTCTCTTGAGCTTTTGGTTTATTCCTGACTTGGAATATTTCCAACGTTTCAAAGGTTTCGACCTTTGATTCCTCTGCGAGCTTGATGACTTTGGTCTCACCTACATTCTAAAGACGTTGTCTCTCTTGATCTTTGGGACTTGAAATAATTCCACTCTTGCAAACTTCTCATGCTATCTCTTCTGATATTTACTCTCTCTAAAACCTCAAAGGGTTTCTATACCTACTGCTCCTTTCCATTGGAACTTTGTGCGCAAAGGTTCTATTCCTCCTAAGCTTACAAACTTGAAACAATTCTCTTCTCTGCACACTCCTTGTGCTTGACCAACCTTCAATTGGTTGTCTTTCAACACTTCATCCGAGTGTTTTCCTAGTGCACTCCTTGCACAGGTCTTCCTCCAGAGTGTTCAACAACTTTTTTTCCTTGAACTTCAACTGCTCGGACATCAAAGGTCTTTGTCCCTTTTGTCCCTCGAAGAGATGTAAGTGCCCTCGTGGAAAATTATGCTCAAGTGCACCTTGTTGAGCCTCTGGAGTGTTCAACAACTCTGTGAGTGTCTTATTATAAACACTTCCCTTATCTATGAACTTGAAATAGATTTCTTCTTGTGCACCCTCTACGCTCACTCAATGCCCTCCTGACAGAGATTCACATAATCGTCAGTGATTTTGTCTATCTGTGCCTTCCTTCGCACAATTTTCACCTCCAAAGTATTTAGTAACTCCAAGGATCCTTCTCGAGTCTATGAATTCTCTGGTGCTCCCTCTTGGCATGTTCTTTCCTGAATTTCACAGAACTCAGATGTGAACTCTTGCACTAGCTTACATAATCCTCAACACTCTATCATGCAACCCCTTGCATTAAGCCGCAAAGAACCCATACTGAAATCAAAGAAAACTCACAGACATCGAATTCTACCTATCCCTACAGATGGAATCTAACATACATCTACATCATATGCATATAAACACATAAAGGAAATTCATTCAAATACACATAAAAACATAAAGATCCTCATGCAGGAAAAACCACTCTTTGTATTAATCTCAGAATGCCTGTTTACAATGTGTACAAAATCTCGGAATGCAACATAGTATTGGCTCTCTCTCTTCACTCCTATTCTTCCTATATCTCCCCCTTGTCTCCTCACTAATGAATCTAGATACAAAGATCTTTTTCAAAATATGGGCTCCTCAATATTTCCCTCCAAGCTACCTACTCTTATTAATTTACATTGAATTACATTCAATGGTTGTCTAGTCCGAATCGGATATAGATCTCCTCAGCCTGTCAACCATTAAGGAAACCTCATATACATCCTGTACAAAGGCAATGATTTGGCTCTTCCATCCTTACAAACATTTAATTACAATTTAAAATTTAAAATGAGAGGGTTGGCACCTCTCCCTTCCTTGAATGCGTGCTAAATGTGTTGTCTAACTGGCGCATTGTTGGGTTGGAGCGATGCTCCTGCATCACCTTTGGGATTCATTATGAAACACAATCTACATTATATCTCATTGGGTTTACTGATTTTGACTGTGCTGGCAATATCACTGATCACAAGTCCACATCTGGTTACTCACTCAGTCTTGGTTCCGGGCCTATCTATTGGTCGATCAAGAAGCAAGCTGCCATTGCTCTATCTCCAGTTGAGGATGAGTACAGAGGGGTAGTTAAAATAACCATTCAGGCTATGTGGCTACAACATTTTCTCACTGAGTTGGGAATTCAGTTTCATTGGATGATCATCATCTAGTGTGACAACCAGAGCACTCTGAAGTTCTGCAGAGATCTAGTTCAGAGGCAAAGAACGAAGCACATTGATATCCACATGCACTACATCTGGGACTTAGTACACAAGGGGATCATTGACTTACAGTTATTTCCTTTAGTAGAACAGAAGACAGACATATTTACCAAGACCTCTACTGAGAAGAAGTTCCATTATCTGCGAAGTCGTCTTGGAGTGAAGGACACAGTTTCCTAGCAACTGTATTTCTTCTTTTTACATACATTGTACCTTGAGGGGTTTTTTTTCCCATGAGGTTTTCCCTCTTTCCTCACTTTATTTTCAATGTGTCTTTTGTAGTTGGGTACCTAACATGGCCTCATTGTCGGGATCCAATCTTTATTTTCACCATAGTAATGTTCGTGGGGGGTGTTGGAGTTACTTCACACACACCTAGGATTTCATTTTCCTAAGTTTTTTCCTTGTTTATTAGTTATAATTAGTCATTATCCAGTCTCCTATAATTTAGAGGAGAATATTCCACCTGGAGAATATTCTCTTTCAGTTGACACTTCAGTTTGACTAGTTGAGTTAAGTTTAGATGTTGCATTGGTTTTGTCACCATGAAACATTGGGATCATCACCATGCTAATTAAAACTTTCTTTGGTATCATCACCAGAGTGGAAAATTAGCCTTGATTCCCTGATTTAACTCCTCACTACTCTCTGTTCAGTCAGTTAACTAAAAACTAGTTGACTAGTTAACTCAACGAGGTGGCAGTTCACTCCCGTAATTGCCTGAGAGACTAGAATAGGTGGTAGTTCACTCCCATAACCATTGGTGTGTGTCCATATCAATCTATAACACCACTATGGTGCATTGGTTATCCTCTAGTCAAACTCATTGAGTTATACAGAGTACATCATGTGTAAATTATTCATTATTCATAACAGTTAATGAGAATTCTTTCATTCTTTCTCTCCTTCTTCTTCTTTCTCAAATTCTCTCTGAAAATGTGTGTATTATTATTTATATAGATCTATTATATGCAGGTTAAACACATTTACATGTGAATCCTTTGAACATAATGTGAAGAGGATGAATTTTGTAGTATGAGAGATTACCTTGTGACATTGTTTTGATGGAACAATAGTTAGAACTACCTCTGGTATCCTATAGAGTTGACTCCCATTTTTTTATGGTGCCTAAATTTCTGCTCGATTTTGAAAAAATACCGATATGCCTCTCCCAATGATGATATGTTTAGGAAATCCATTTCGGTTTGGATGTACCTATGCAGATCCCCATGGTATTTTAGAACTAGATGTTGCTCAAAGTTTTTAATACCCATATTGGTGCGCAAGGTATGGAAATTATTTGTGAACTCTGGCAATGTTTGGTTTATCTCTTTCCATAGTGTGGTCCATCTCATTGCTACCAGGGAAAATCCCTCTATTACTATACTGGGTCGAGGTACAGGTAGAGCACTGACTTCTCTTAAAAGACATCCCTATTCCTAAGTTATCCCAAAACTACCCAAACTAAAAGACAAGAGAGAGGAATGGAGTAGATGTACCTTTGATCCTAACATCTGGTGTAGAACGCCTTTGCCTTTGTAGCCTCATAGGCTACGGGTCTCCTCCCAAAGATGACATACAAGAAAACTTAGGCAAACAATACTAAAAATATACAATCTCTACATGTTACTTATAATATTCAGATATAAGCGTAGATGAATTTATTCAATAAAGATATAAGGACAAAATATATTGGGACATGAAATAATTATTTTATTCAAAGTGAAGATTAGAAAGATTACAACCTTCTTATAGACAAACAMTCCATGAACCAGGTCCAAGCTCCTCTTATTGTTTCTCCAAGTGCATCATTCCCATATTGTCTCTCGCAATCAATTGATCTCTTTGAGAAAACARAAGGGATTGTATAAGGAGAAAGGGTTGGAGGGGGAATGTTGAGGCCAAATCTCAGAAAGGCATGCAAAACTTCAGCTAGAAGGGGAAGGTATTTTGGCAGAGTTTCTCTATTATTTTTCTTGATGTTGTAAATGGGACCCCAAGACCTCTTTTTATATGAAAAAAATATGGTTATTCATTTTGGGGACGACCTATGATGGGTAAAATGGTTGGGAAACCCTTGATAGCCCGTAAACTTTGTCGAATTCCTTGCAATTTTTTTTATTTTTTGCAACTTTTGGAGGTAAATGCGAGATGTATAGTATGCATCTAGTGTATGTACRTGGGATGTAGTTCAGCAAGGCACGTACATGCTCCAAAAAATGGTTTTTTAAGAAGGATCCTTAGCAGTAATTTGGAAAATTGTGTAAGTGGAAAGGCCAATGCCATGTATGCATAGGTCGGGAATTTTTGGACTATAATAGATGCCYGCTAATGTGTGACGTCATAAGAGCAATTGATGGCCGAAATAAATTACAATATCTTTACTAGTGGGAAGGCACATAGTCGAGTGAGCCCAGGGCCAGAGTTCGGGAGGTACCATCTGCAAAACAATAATAAACTCTTCGAGGTGGGAATATCCATGATTTGGATGAACTAATCATGGTTGCCAGTTAAGTACACTATAGATTTATGTCATATAAATGTCTATATAAAGTGTAGCCATGATAAATACACATTGGATCTACATCAAAATAATTTGATGATATTTAAGTACAATATAATATGCATCTTCCAGAAGCATTGACACCTGTGGATAGAGATGAGGAGATTCATATCTTGAGCAACAGCTTCAATATCTTCAAAACTTAGATAGGAGTACAATAGGAGTGTAATACTCAATACTCTGAGGTCTTTGACATGCCGTCAAGAAAAGACTGGAGGATCTCGATCATCAGGCACAAAACTTCATTGATTTTGAATCCAAACTTGACTAGAATCTCGAGATGTTCAACTCATGAAATTTAATAGACAAGTTGAAAAATGGATGACTCGGGTTGGATAAAAATTCCCTTGGAGAAAAGAATGACAAAATGATGAGACTTAGGTGTTGGGGCTCAAAAATGTCCTATTCTCATCCACCTTTCCCTTCATCATTCTTCACATTTCATTGCCCCATTAACCTTTCACGATATCATTTCCATAAATATACTTGGGTTTCACCTTATTGTTCTCCACTTTATTCATTTTAGTATTTAAAAGGAATTTGTGATTAAATGTTAGAA
>JASDQU011312637.1:9391-24872 GCA_032191745.1 Picea mariana
ATCATTTCTTCTATCTCTAAAGTTTCAGGATTGTTCAGGGTCAGATGCATACCCTCTGCTCTGTGGGTTTGGTTGCAATTTTTCTGGTGTCAAGTTTAAGATTTTTTGTAGCTGGAGTTTGGAGTTTTGGATCCTCTCTTTTTAGAGAGATATGTATGTCTCTCTCGACGGGTTTTTTTAGGGGGTCTTCTCACACCAAGTTGCAGTTCCTCTCTTTGGTTGTGTTGGAATGTTTAGGGTTTGACGTATGCCCAGATGATGGGGGAGCTCCATACCACTCTGACTTGGTCCATCTAGTCACCGGCGCTGGTTTGTTCAGGGTTTGATGTATGCCCAGTTGATGTGGGAGCTTCATACTGCTCTGACCTGGTCCATCTAGTCACCGGGTTTTTTTTCTTGGGACTGCTCTTTAGGTGTGCTTCTCTATGGTGAAATTTCATCTGGTTCTCTGGACATATATTGTTTATTTCAGAGTTGTTCCCAGCTCCTTATACTGTATACTTTTATGTGTCTTATCAGCTAGCTTATTGGCCTTTTCTGGCTTTTATTTTTCGATCTATGTTTCCCATGTTTGGGTCATGCTTAAAGCACCTACAAAATGTAATTTGGTTATCTTTGGATGAATATAATTACACTTTGTTATGTGGAAAAAAAGAGAATTATTGAAATTGTAGGATATCATTTGTTGAAATTGGGAATCCATTTATATATTCAAAACTGCAATTTAAAAAATGGAAATTTGTAACTTCACCAACATTTATATAACCAATTTCTAGTGATAATTATCTGGAAAAAACAAAAAAATAGAATGTTTAGAGTTATCCATTCTAAAAACAATGATGCCACATGGTACCGCAAGAGGAAGACGACATATGTATTAATTTTTTTATTAAATTCAATATGTCTTCCATCATGGGCTCTTAGGCTCCAATTTTGCAAGTGTGTGGAACTCACAACAAACAACATATCCTACTCGACCATGAAAATCTATGTCTCTCAATTTCAAATTGGAAATATTCAACATATTTTTTCACAAAATTGTAGCTAAAACATGGATTCAAATGAAGGTCACCATCCATAAAATCTTGAAATCCCACAAAACCTCCAGGTTTATTGTGGAGAATTCATAGAAGGATATGAGATTTAAACCGGTTAACAATTTTCAAACCAAGTTCATGGCAGGACAATAATGGGCCTTATGCCTTAGATTATGCTTGTTAGGATAAGTCTCCATGAACAACACCGACAACCCATAAAAAATCTAAGGATATAGTGTTGGAAGTGTCCTCAAATGATCATATAATTCCCTTGTATTGTATCATTGGCCTACTAGAGATATACAAGAACCATGATTATACCACAACACATGCCCTGAACAAGAATGTGTCTTGGGCCTACACCAGGAATCATTTTTGGGGCTATCATTGGGGTTCTTTATTATTTGAGTGGGATATGGGTGCCATGAGTAGATTTTATGTATTGGAAACGGGCCTCAAGTTATAAACATGTTTAGGGGGTGACACAAGGGGCTTAATTCCTAAATGAACCTTTTAGAGCTCAAGTGTTATGGTTAGGAAGGAAAATACTTGGGCCTTAGGTCCTAAACATTGTTTCTTAAGCTCAATCTCCATGAATAACACCTGCAAACCACAACAAAAGCCCTCTTTAGGGGTCTTTAACACTAAAGTTGGATATGGATGCCATTAGGGGGTTTTGTACACCAAGGATGTGTTGTATGGACTTGAACATGGTTGAGGAAGGAAAACAAGTGACTTAGGACAATATTGAATTTCCTCGAGCTCAAAATCCTTGAATGAGTCCTCAAATGAACAGATGAGGCCTTTGTAAGGGTTATTTGCATGATTCCAAGTGGGATATAGGTTCTATAGGGTCTTCATCTAGAAGGGAGTAGACACATTCACCCAAGTGCTCAAGGAGACGAAACTTGGGGTTGCTCCGACACCCAAGAGTCATACTACTTGGGAAAGTGGGTGCCTTGGGCATGCAAACGTGCCAAGGGACTTTCCCAAGCATGAGGTGAAGCATGGCGTAGAAGTGACCAAGAGAAGGAGTGTACCAAATAGGTTGGGACATGCTGACCTAAGGAGTGCATTAAGGTTGGGGCACACCAGTCCTAAGGGACACAAAGGTTGACAACCACATGGGTTCGTTTGGGCATTGGATCCACAAAGGGGAACGACAATTCGTTTGGGAATGATGGTTTGCGAAGGGGCACAACACACCCAAAGGATGTGACGATTCACAATGGTTACCTTTGAAGTCCATATAAGAGAACAAGGGCGCACAACCAAGGAAGAATATTTTCACAACAAGGAGATCAAGATCAACTCTATGATTCTAAGGAAGACTTGGACAGAGAAATATGGGCTCCCTCAAGGGGCCAAGTCAATCCACATAGGAGGACATGTTTTTCAGTGATGTGATTATGTGGAAAGAGTTGGGGCGAACTCCTTTTGGGATGAGTTTTGGGAAGTCTTGTCACAGGTTTGAGTGAGGCATGCTAGGAGATAGAATCACAGGTCTATGTGAAGTCTTGTAGCAGAGAAGAGACAATAAGTCTATGGTGGACACACGTTTAGGCTGTTCTGTAGGAGTTGTGATTTTTTTTGTGACAGGCAAGTCTTGGTGTGATGAGTATGTGTATGAGTGTCTTGGTTAGGTGAGGAGATTTGTGTGATTCTACCAGGTTGTAATCCGATTCAATAGTGCTCATATTATAACAATTTCCCAATAATAATACTTAGTCAGGTTTTAGGAACATTTTGTGCCACCAACACTATATCTATCTGTCTCTTGTTTGTTTCCCAAGTATTCTCTTCGTTTCATAGATGTATTCTTAAATGACTAAGTGTTAAAGATATTAACAAATTTCCTAAGTATATAAGAGAGTTGCACTAGAGTAGGAATGTGACTCACCCATAGCCAAGAATGGAGTATGGGTATTCTCTAGGTGAAGAGGCGTACTTCGAATGAAGTATCCTTGGTGTTGCCAAGCATCCAACTGAGAAATGTCATGGTCTCACATGACCCCAAGAGGTGCATGATCGCAATATATGGGCATGACCCTGTGGGGAAATTACATATGGTATCATATCTTGTTCATTGCATATTTTGAAGAAGGGTTGGCGAGCTCTTCACCACTATCTCAATGATAGATGGAATCAAAGAAGATTTGTCTCTTCACCACTAATGCAGTCAGAATGATGGCGATGAGGTGCACTGTAGTTTATTGTGAAGATAGTTAAATGGGAATGTTTGAAGACATGGTGAAAATTTCAGTGGTGCGAACTTGTAATACCCCAAGGACGTGCCCCAATTGCATTATGAATTATAATTATGTTGTTTAGGCTAGTAAGACAAGTTTATATAAGCTGGCAGACTTATGTGTTTATTAGGCTAGAGAGCCTAAGTGTTGAAGGCCAAGAGCCTGGTTTTTGTACATGTAATGATGCACATTATTAATATAAAAACATCTCTGTGTATGGGCCGACCATGATGAATGAGTGATGGGGGACTANAGAGGGGGCTGAAAGGTTGGGAGAAGGGATAATCTTAAGAGCTTAAGACCTTGGGGATAAAAATTAAATATTGTTCCAAAGTTGTGTAAATGTTATGCTTTATCCTAAGTTCCTGGTTGGGGGAACGCATGAAAAATGGGGAGTATGCAGCCCCAGGGAGACAAGTGTTGACCTGGGCACATGTAGTTAAAACGAGAGAAGGGAGCCGTGTTGGGGGTTCGACCTCCAATTTTCCATCCTCCGTCTGAACTCCCGGGTGTCCATGATCGACCTTTGTTTCGGTGTTTGTTCTAGGGAATTCTTACCTGAACCGTTAAGTCTCTGTGTGGGATATCTGTACACCCTCACGCATCTTCGAAACCAAAACCGTGAACCCATCCTGTGTTGCATGGTTTAGAAACCCAAAATTGCCTGAGTCGTGTTCTGCTATCCTAGTGAGCTATTGTGGCCGCACAGTTCCTGACCATGTGAGGTTGTTTCCATTGATTGTGAGTTTCTCAGCCTTGTTATTGTGTCCTCACTGTGTTGTAATTGGTTAAAAGAATAGGTTACCAATCCTATGAGCGAATCTCTCTAGGTGAGCGAGTGCACGGAGGAAGTAAGAACTCCTAGAAGGGGTCCTGTAGCTGCCACAGAGCTCAGAGACTTTCATTCCGATCTGTTGCTGAAGCCCAAGGCAAGGGAGGTTTAGTAGCCGAAGGACTATCCGGGTGACAATGAAGGTGTATACTCCTGGGGTGGGACAGGAATGTGGGGAATGAGGGTCTGTGAGTAGTGGGCGTAAGTAACTTCTGGGAGAGAATCCTTCCTCTTTAACTGTGGGTCTTTCATTGACCTTGCCTAGCCTAGGATTCCCTGCCCGGTGGAGCTTAGTCCTGGCTCGGGGGTGACCTACTACTGAGAGTGATGAACAACGTAGTCTAAGGCTAGAAGGTTCGTGGAAGGTCTGCATGCAGTAGGTGGAATTACTACAGTTTCAAAGATAATTATCAGTTTGTGCTTAATATTATGTTTTGCATGCCTGTGATGCTTATATGTTATCATGTATTCTGTTGTGCATATAAATTATTGTTAATTTCCTTGATGATGTATATTAGCAGTAATCCTGTGCTTACTTTGTATTGTTTAGAACAATCTGTTAATCAGATTTAATATGCATGTTATATATATATAAGTATGAGAATGCTTTGTGTAGTAGCGTTGCCCGATAAGTGGGTTGATGGCTCGGGATGTTACAATATTGTATCAAAGCCCATGGTTACAACACTGAGGCTGGATGGGCCATGTTAGTGGAAGTTGAAGCAATAGTTTCAAAAATAATTGTTTTCAAAGTAGACAAAATTCGAGTTCTGACCCAAGGTTTCAATGCTAAGCCTAGATGCGCTAGATAAGTGGTAATTAGACTTGAGGTTTCAGGTGGAAGTTGTGTGAGGAAGAACCAATTTTTGGACCCTAGAATGTTCCTAAGTGCAAGGGGTTGCTTGGCCATGTTACAAATCTCAGGAGGTGTAGCGATATAGTAAAACCACAGCCGATGTGGTATATGGCCACAGGGAGAAAGAGAGCTCAACACGAGAAGTGTTGGAGCCGTAAGATTTGTTCGAGAGGAAAGGAGATCCCTCATAACCATCATATCTAGAGCCAATGTAGGAGAGTTATCCTGGAAACCTTTCAAGGATTCAATTATTGGGAAAAGCGAGATGTGTTGGTGCACGAACTCCCGATGCACGAAACTCCAATGTTCCAAAAATATCTACATTGTAGATCGCAAGAAAAGAGCTTGATCATTGGATCAAGCAGAAGGTAGATCGTAATTTTGAAATTTCGACAATCGGGAGAAACAAGATGTGCAGATGCACGAACTCTCGATGCTCGAAACTCTGAAATGAAAAGTGAGTAGGGTGGGACCCGATGACATCTTCAAAGGTGACATGGACCTTCCTAGATCTGCCACGTGCCACCACCTTAGTTGGTGAAATATGTACTACGTGGGCCCGAAGGAAAAAGTAGATCGAAATTTTGAATGTCGGAAGATTGGGAAGAAACAAGTGTGGGAACTCCCGAGGTCCGAAGTCCCAAAGCCCTGAGGTCCGAAGTTTCGAAGTCCTGAAGTCCCGAAAACTTTGAAGACGGAAAGACCACGGTGGATTTCAGCCATTGGATGATGGGTAAACATGGACTGTTGATCCACTCAACTTCGCGATCTCGGTAATCAGAACTTCGAGAGATGAACTGAAGGGAGAAATGAATAATATTAAGCCTCCTACATTTGATGGAGAACATAAGAAGGAGGAAGATGTCAAAACATGGTTTCTTGGCATGAGGAAATATTTCCAACTGCAGAATTATTCCTCTCATGCAGAAGGAAGAATTGCAATGTATCAACTGAAAGTAAAGGCATCCATGTGGTGGGATCAGCTTGTGTAGGTGCAATACATTAGAGAGAAAGATATCACTTGGAAGGAATTCAAGAGGTATTTTGAGAAGACATACTTGACTATAAGGTATTATGATAGAAAGATGAAAGAGTTCTTTGAACTCAAGATGGGCAACATGACCATTGATGAATACAAACGAAGATTTTTGGAATTGCTAAAGTATGTTTTGTTCATTAAGGATAAGACTATGAAGATTCAAATATATCTAAGTAGATTGCGACCCTCTATTGGTGACAAGATTCAGTATGATGACCCAAAAACCATGGAAGAAATGATAAGGAGGGAGAAATGTTTATATGAACAACAAAAAGAAAAGCCTACCTTCCAAAAGGCTTGGGAAGACAAGAAGAAATTTAAGATGGATCAAAGGAAAAAGGGAACTAAGAGACCCTTTTTCAGAAATAGTCCTCAGGGACAACCATCTTTTAGAGAACCTAGAAAGGCGAAAATGGGTGGACAAATGCCAAGACAGACACCTATGGAGTGTTGGGGTTTTAAAGAGAACCACAGGTACAAATATTTCCCCCACAAAAACGATAAAGTGAGAGTTGTCCACAATGTTCAACAATATGAAATAGTGGAGGACATGGGAAGTAAAATGCCAAGGATTTACGCAACCCTAGACAACAAGCAAGTTGAATTTCTGTCGCACATGATTGAAGTGGAAGGTATGATTAACAACCATGCCTTTACTATTTCAATTGATTTAGGGGATAGCCATAGTTATATAGATCCTAGAGTGGTGGAAATGCTTCATTTATCAAGAAGAAAACATGAAAAATCTTGGCTAGTGCAGCTGGCTATAGGAACCAAGAGAAAAGTCACTGAGTTGGTTAAGTCTTGTCCTGTGGACATGAATGGACTGAGCACGAAGGATGAATTGAACATTCTTCCTTAGGCTCTTATGACTATTTAATTGGGATGGACAGGTTGGACCAGCACCATGCCATCCTAGACTGTCATAACAAGGCATTCACTTGCTTGTATGAGGAAGGGAATCAGAAAATAGTCCAAGGAATTCCAAGATATTTTTCTATCAAAGAAATCTCAGCAATGTAGCTAAAGAACTGCTACAAAAAAGGCTGTCAATTATTTGTAGCCCATGTGGAGGAAACACCCAATGATAAGGTGTCAGGTATTAGATATCATGAGGTACTAAAGGAGTTTGAATATGTATTTCAGAAGGTAACAGGGTTACCTCTGAAAAGAGATATTGACTTCTCTATAAACCTGATGCCTGGAGAAGCTCCAGTATCGAAAGATCCTTACAGAATGAGTACGCTAGAGCTGAAAGAACTGCAATTGCAGCTTGAGTAGCTCTTGAAGAAGGGGTACATACGTCCAAGCGTCTCACCTTGGGTTGCCCTGGTTCTATTCATGAAGAAGAAGGATGAAACGGTGAGATTCTGTATTTATTTCAAACAACTGAACAAAGTAACTTTAAATAACAAGTTTCCTCTACCGAGGATTGATGTCCTCTTTGATCAGTTGAAGGATGCGAAGATATTTTCAAAGATAGACCTTAGATCGAGATATAACCAGGTAAGGATAAAGGATGAAGATGTCAACAAGACCACCTTTAGAACAAGGTATGGTCATTACGAGTTCACAGTGGTGCCTTTGGGTTGTCAAACACACCTATTGTTTTTATGTGCTTGATGAATGGTGTGTTCAGGGACTATCTAGACAAGTTTGTCATAGTCTTCTTGCATGACATTATGGTGTATTCCATGTTAGAGGAAGAGCATGAACAACATCTTAGGATGGTGTTGCAGGTGTTAAGAGAGAACCAACTGTATGCCAAGATTAGCAAGTGCTCGTTTTATCATGAGAAGATCCATTACTCGAAGCATATTATTTCGAAAGATGGGATAGCGGTAGATCCTGAAAATATCGAGGCCATCAGAGAATGGGCAGTGCCAAAGAATGTGACGGAAGTCAAATCCTTTATGGGTCTAGCTGGTTATTAAATAAGGTTCATCACAGGGCTCTCGAGGTTAGCTCACCCTATCACTTCCTTGCAAAGGAAGGAGAAGAAGTTTCAGTGGACAAAATATTGTGAAAAAATATTTCAGCAATTGAAATAACTATTAACCAGTGCTCCAATTATGAGGATCGTAGATCCAAATGAATATTTCATGGTATGCATCGATGCATGCAAAGAAGGAATGGGAGGAGTCCTCAGTCAGAATGGATTCGTAATTTGTTATGAATCCAGAAAGTTGAAAGAGCATGAAAGGAACTACGCAACTCATGATTTGGAGTTAGCGGCCATCATTCATGCTCTGAGGAAATGGAGAAATTACCTCATGGGAAGGAGTTTTGAATTGAGAAAAGACCATAACGGTATGAAGTATTTGTTTGATCAACCAACCTTGAACGATAGGCAGAGTAGGTGGATGGAATTTCTCTGTGAATACGATTTTGATATCAAGCATATAAAAGGGAAGGAGAATAAAGTGGTTGATGCACTTAGCGGGAGAGTACATGAATTACATGCTACAACCATTAGCATGTATCAAACCAATGTAAAGAGTGGAGTTTTGGAAGCTTCAACTGCAGACTTGCAATACCGGGAATTGGTCAAAGCTACAATAAGATAAGACGTCGCAAGGAGTGGAAGATTATAAGTTAGAGATTGATGGAATACTTCTGTACAAGGACATAATTTATGTACCTAATGTCCAGGGTTTGAAACGTGCGATTTTGAGAGAAATGCATAATGTGCCTTATGCTGGGCACCCTGGATATCAGAAGACTGTGGTAGCAGTCAAGAGCCATTACTTTTGGCAAGGTATGAAGAAAGAGATTGCAGAATACATCGCCAGATGTATGGAATGCCAAAAGGTTAAATATGAGCATAGGCACCCAGTTGGATTGCTGCAACCTTTACCCATTTCTGAGTTGAAGTGGGAAGTGATGACAATGGATTTCATCACAGGATTTCCTAGAACATGAAAGCAACACGATTCAATTATGGTAGTGGTGGACAAGCTTACGAAAGGTGCCCATTTCATTCTGTTAAAGGCCACTCACAAGGAAACGGACGTTGTTGATATTTTTATGAAGGAAGTGGCATGATTGCATGGAATTCCCAAGACAATTATGTCTGACAGAGACCCGAAATTTACCTCAAATTTCTAGAAAGGGTTATTCAAGGGATTCAGAATGAATCTGAATTTCAGTACAACCTATCATCTTGAGTCAGATGGGAAGATAGAGCAGGTGAATCAAGTGAAATAAGACATACTGAGGATGTATTTGATGGGCAAACCATCGAAATGGGAAAACTACCTACACTTGGTAGAATTCGACTACAACAATTGGTATCAAGCATCATTGAAGATGAGCCCATTTGAATCACTTTATGGTAGAAATTGAAATACTCCAGTAAGATGGGATAACCCATCTGATAGAGCGGTAGTTGGGCCAAAGTTGCTGAAGGAAATGGAAGAGAAATTGCTGAAAATTAAGTAGAATTTGAAAGCTACCCAAGACAGGCAGAAAAGTTATGCTAGTAAAAATAGAACCCATGGAGAGTTTAAAGTGGGAGATCATGTTTTTATGAAAGTAAAAGCCATTAGAATTTCCATGATGCCAGGAAACTGTTCCAAGTTGGCAGCCAGATTTTGTGGGCCATTTAAAATCCTAGAAAGGATTGGGCCAGTTGCATATATGATTGCATTACTTGCATCCATGACTGTACATAATGTGTTTCATGTTTCGTTACTTAAGAAATATATACCTAATCTAAATCATGTGATTTACTGGAATGTGATCCAGGTGGAACAAGAAGGTGTCTTACAAGTGCATCCTATGCGCATATTGGACCAGAAAAGAAAACAACTCCAGAATCGAGCCATAGGACTTGTAAAGGTCCAGTGGACCTGGTACAGTCTTAAGGATGCGACATGGGAGATTGAATATGCTATGCGGGAAAAATACCAGCATCTTTTTTAAGATTTTCAAAATCTTGTTGGTGCTCTGTGAAGGTTTCACTGAGGACAGTGCAAAAATAAGGGGAGGGGATTGTAATACCCCAAGTACGTGCCCCAATTGCATTATGAATTGTAATTGTGTTTTTTAGGCTGGTGAGACAAGTTTATATAAGCTGGTGGACTTATGTGTTTATTAGGCCAGAGAGCCTAAGTGTTGAAGGCCATGAGCCTGGTTTTTGTACATGTAATGATGCACATTATTAATATAAAACATATCTTCTTATAGACTCACCACGATGAATAAGTGATGGGGTACTAAGATTCCACAAATTTTGGGTAAGGAAGAGGGGGCTAAAAGGTTGGGAGAAGGGATAATCTTAAGATCTTAAGACCTTGGGGATAATAATTAAATATTATTCCAAAGTTGTGTAAATGTTATGTTTTATCCTAAGTTCCTGGTTGGGGGAACGTGTGCAAAATGGGGAGCATGCAACCCCAGGGAGACATGTGTCGACTTGGGCTCATGCAGTTAAAACTACATAAGGGAGCCGTGTTGGGGGTTCAACCTCCCATTTTCCATCCTCCATCTGAACTCGCAGGTGTCCATGATTGACCTCCATTTCAGCGTTTGTTTTGGGGAATTCTTACCTGAACCGTTAAGTCTCTGCGTGGGATCTCTGTACATCCTCACGCATATCCAAAACCAGAACCATGAGCCCATCCTATGTTGCATGGTTGAGAAACCCAAAATTTCCTAAGTCGTGTTGTGCTATCCCAGTGGATTGTTGTGGCCGCGTAGTTCCTGGCCATATGAGGTTGTTGCCATTGATTGTGTATTGCTAAGCCTTGATGTTGTGTCCTCACTGTGATAGAATTGGTTAAAAGAACAGGTTTCCAAGCCTGTGAGTGACTCTCTCCAGGTGAGAGAGTGTGCGGAGGAAGTGAGAACTTCTGGAAGGGGTCCTGTAGCTGTCACAGAGCTCGGAGACTTCTGGTCTGGTCTGTTGTTGAAGCCCAAGGCAAGGGAGGTTTAGTAGCTGAAGGATTGTCCGGGTGACAGTGAAGGTGTATACTTCTAGGGTGGGACAGACATGTGGGGAATGAGAGTCTATGAGGAGTGGGCGTAAGTGACTCCCAGGAGACAATTATTCCTCTGTTACTGTGTGTCTTTCATTGACCTTGCCTAGCCTAGGATTCCCTACCCGGTGGAGCTTAGTCCTAGCTTGGGGGTGACCTACTATTGAGAGTGATGATCAACGTGGTATAAGGCTGGGAGGTTCATGGAAGGTCTTCACACAACAGGTGGAATTACTACAATTTCAAAGATAAGTATCAGTTTGTGCTTAATATTATGTTTTGCATGCCTGTGATGCTTATATGTTATCATTTATTTTGTTGCACATATGAATTATTGTTAATGTCCTTGATGATGTATATTAGCAGTAATCTTGTTCTTACTCTGTATTGTTTAGAACAATCTATTAATTAGATTTAATATGCATGTTATATATATAAGTATGAGAATGTTCCACGTAGTAGCATTTCCTGACAAGTGGGTTGATGGCAGGGGATGTTACATAACTAGTTTATCGCAGAGACTTTGCATCAGACTTACAACATAGGTTCTCATTGATGGTGTGGTGGAAGGATGATTTGGGTGCACACCTTGTATATATTGAGAGTAGATTTGTGGTGAATCGAAGCACTTGGACAGGGTGGGTGATCACAGAAACTCATTGCTACAGTTGTTACATACTTGATCGAAGAGACATTTTGGGCACATAATTGGTGAAGGTTTGGTAAGGTGGAATGACCTTTTGTAAAGCTAGTCTAGGCACAAACTTGGTTGGTTTGGTTCACAATGGAAGTAAGTTCTTGACCTCTTGTGCACACCTTAAAGAGACCATACGTGTCGTTCATGGCGTGAAACGAGAACTTGGGAAAGGAAGATGAATGCATGACTTGTCGCATATCTAATCGTAGAAGTGATCATAGAGGGTGATTGCATAAGTGATTTTGAAAGGGAGCAGTTCCGGGTTTCAGAGAGTTGAAGCCCTTGGGTGACTTTATGTGACCTATAGAAGCTCCGAAACAAGAATTTGGTTGGGCATATTTCTATCATGACATATTCGTGTCATGCATCACAAATAACAATAGTTGAGTTGAGATAGGTTGTTGGATGAATGGGTCGACTGCAACCTTGGGATGAGGTGACTCTTCATAGAGCTATGCAAGTCAGTGAATAGAGATATGAATTAGTAGTCGGGTGATGTGTGCATGGTTTCCTGAAGAGGAAGAAGTCAATGTGCAAAGATGGTAGGGCATTGGAGATGAGTTCAGACGGTTGCATGCAAATTTTTGGACTTAGGCAGATTTCTAAAGTGGACGAATTGACTTAGCCTCATATCATATTGAAGGTGTTATGAAATTTTGTGTAGCCACAGATGAAGATTGAGGGGAGTTCATGAGAAGAGTCAGTTTCTTGGGAAAGTCAAGGTCCAGGAAAACAAACTTAAACCATGGGTGCATCCAAGGATGTCATTGGAAATGTATGGTTGGTTTTGAGTTCTTACATTTCCTAAGTGTTGTGGTGATTTATTTGAAGGGAAGGTGGATGACTCGATGGTTCAAGTGTAATTTGTTTTCATAGTGAAAGCCAACAAACTTGATGGTGACTCAAGCAATAAAAATTTGAATAAGTCAAGTAGCAGTTTGTGATGTCTAGACATGGGTGAATTTGTAGAGAGCTTGAAACGAACTACTTGGCTGAGTCTAGTGGGGGACTTAGGAATATTTGGATGCAACCATGGAGGTGTCTTGAGGAGGCTACCTAACTCTTTGATGAGGTGCATTGGAAAATTCGTAGCAATGAAGTAGGAAGTGAGGTCTAGTAATTTTTTCATTTAAGTTTCCCAATGTTCATAATTTATACCTGAGAAGAATGTCAAATTTGGCATCACTATTTCATATAATTCATCAATTTCTTCATTGATCAAATCTAGCTCCACATTCTTCTCATCAAACATGGGTTCTTCAAATGAAATCACATCATACTTATCTGCAAAATATAATGACTCTTCCTGTTGATTCTTTCTCCTCATGTGTTTCAACTCTCTCCAAAGCTGTTTAATTTTCCTTTGCTGACCCATTACAACTTCACTTTCACTGTCTCGATTTCATTCACTGAAATGGCATACAATTGACAATGAACAACCATGAATGCTTTCACACCTCTATATGCATGAAGAATCATGTACAGGGCAATGCATTCTCTCATACAATTCATATCTCTTCCTTGCAATGATCACATCACATGCCAGATGGAAAGGAAGCACGTGAGCAGATTCCCTTCATCGTGGGTCCTCAAAAATACCAATCCTGCAATGCTTTTGCATGGATCATCACAATAGGGACTAGGAAAGACAACCAAATTCATATTGCTAATTATTCTCATAAGAACTCTTTTAACTATTTCCCAAACATGCTCTGTCAATGTAGTTAAAGACCAACCAAATCCAGCAGTTGCAATGCTCGAACAAGAATTCGATGAAGTACCAGTAGATACTAGCTTGACCTTGGGAAGAGGAAAGGGAAAAATAAGAGACTGGGATGGATACTTTGGTGCTACTGATGTTGCCGAGGCGATGTCAATTTCGAATCATGATCACGATTTTTTTTAAATGAATATTTTTCAAGAAAGCAATTTTTCCAATTCCCATAGTGGGTCGTTAAAACACGTGAACCAACTCCACAAAATAAAACAAGAAATGACAACAACAATGAAAAATCATCAACCAAGCGGCTTGAGCTCAACAAAAATCAACCAGCTGTTACATTCTCGAAGGAATGATGATCACTCGACCCACCACCAACTGCTCCATTTAACTCTTCCACATGATTTGTGCAAATAACGATGTTCAAAAGGATTACACTATTTGCTGCAAATAAACTCTGTGAGAAACTCTCTATTGCCCGTGCATAGGTAAAATGAAACTCTTCGCAATAATTGCAATAGTCAAGCATCCACCCTCCAACAACGAACAAATTCATAGCAGTGATCTACTTCAATCACGTACAACACCATTTCTTGGGCAAAAATGCCAATATGCAGGTCAGAATTTATAACATGCGGTCACACTCTCCACGCAGTGTCAATAGTAGCTATGCTGATCTAAGAGGACCTCTAATCCGTGTAGCAGTCACACATGATATTGCAGCAACACAAAAAAAACCTCTAATCTGTTTACACTTGGAAATAATAGAGTAAGCGCCAGTTCTAAGAGTCAGTTCATAGTTCACTGTTTGTAGAGTCTAGGTGTCTGTGGTTTGCATGTAATCAACTAAGTAGAGTCTTTTCCTATTTAAGAATGTAATCAATCGTCATTGAATAATAGAGAAGTGAGTGTAGCCTCACTGTGTGTTGTTTTCTCATATTTTAACTTGGTATCAGAGCCACCAGGTGAGGTGCGTAAATTTCTGGAGGTCCGCAGGTCCCTCCTCTGGTAGGGTGTTGCGGCACACTACCCAAAATTTTCGCAAAGAGAAAACACAAAAATTTCCACAGTTCCACTGCAATTACAGTGTGGAAGGCTTCAAATAATTCTGCACCCAAGTTACTCGAGAGGTGCAGACTCTCCGTAGTATATAGTAGCATGAGGTGCGAAAGCGCATGAGATTTCCATAGGTTAAGACAAGCGTGAGGTGAAGAATAAGGCTATTGTTTATTTTTGTTGCATGAGTATTTTTACTGCGTAAATAAGGTTAAAGCGTGGATTTGGTGCAAGATTTACTGCGTGAATAAGGTTAAGGCATGAGTAAGGAATAAATTTTTTTTTGGTCATTAATCCAAGGAAGTCGCGTGGATTCTTTTTCAAAAAGAAAAAGTTTATTTAATAGTGGATGTGTGTATTAAAAAGGATTTCTTTTAAGAAATTTCAATTCCTTTTTATACACATGCGTGTGAGATTTCTTATATAAGAGGTTTTTACATGTGAGCTTTTATATGAGAGTTTTTTTTATAAGAGAGTTGTTTTTATATGAGCATGAGTTTTTTATGCATGGAGTGGTGTGAAAGTTTTTTTATACTTCTTTTAAGAAATCTAAGAACAGAGGTAGAGTTGGATCAGAGGATCCGAAGGAAGAGGGATGGACTGCTCAACACTGGAGAAGACTTGACATAAAGTTGCATATCCTTGGTGATTCACTTGCAGTGACTAAATTGCAGCGATGGAGAATCCATTGGCAGAGACCTACCTCAATGAAGCCAACAAGTTAGATGGCTCGGACTTCATTAACTGAAAATTCAAGATGCAGATGCTCATGGAGGGCTATGGTGTCTGGAACATTGCGAAGGGAATTGAAGTGAAACCTGATGTGACTGCAGGTGCGATAGCAGATCCAAGATTGGGAGAAGCATGAAAACAAGGCAAAGGTATTGTTGTGCATGTCAGTTAAAGATAACATAATTCCACATATTAGAGAAGAGACAACTTTTGCTGCAACATGGACAACGCTTAAAGCATTGTATGAAACTAGCAACACAAATCGCATTTTGTTCCTGAAAACT
>JASDQU011312637.1:30403-41268 GCA_032191745.1 Picea mariana
TATTCTCTCTCTAAAGTTTCAGGATCGTTCAGGGTCAGATGCATACCCTTTGCTCTGTGGGTTTGGTTGCAATTTTTTTGGTGTCAAGTTTAAGATCTTTTGTAGCTAGGGTTTGGAGTTTTGGATCCTCTCTTTTTAGAGAGATATGTATGTCTCTCGACGGGTTTTTCTAGGGGGTCTTCTCACACAAGGCTGCAGTTCTTCTCTTTGGTTGTGTTGGTATGTTTAGGGCTTGATGTATGCCCAGATGATGGGGAAACTTCATACCACTCTGACCTGGTCCATCTAGTCACCGGTGCTGGTTTGTTCAGGGTTTGATGTATGCCCAGTTGATGTGGGCGCTTCATATCGCTCTAACCTGGTCCATCTAGTCACCGGGGTTTTTTTCTTGGGACTGTTGTTTAGGTGTGCTTCTCTATGGTGGAATTTCATGTGGTTCTCTAGACATATATTGTTTATTTTAGGGTTGTTCCCAGCTCCTTATACTATATACTTTTATGTGGCTTATCAGCTAGCTTATTGGCATTTTCTAGTTTTTTTTTTCGATCTATGTTTCCCATGTTTGTGTAGTGCTTAAAGCACCTACAAAATGTAATTTGATAATTTTAAAAATGGAAATTTGTAACTTCACCAACATTTATATAACCAATTTCTAGTGATAATTATCCGAAAAAACCAATAAAATAGAATGTTTAGAGTTATCCATTCTAAAAATAATGATGCCAAAGCTTCATACCGGACCACTGAAACCCATGGAAAGCTGAAACGCACATAGAGTTGAGGAAATCTAAAAGTTAATTTTAAATGTGGTAATTTCAAAGGTTAATCAATTAAACGTGGAAATCATATGGTGGTACAGTAATTTCTTAATATGATTAGGTAAATGTTAAAAAGTAAATAGGTTAACTGATGCATTCAAAAATACAAGGAAGTTATGAAGAGTAAATCACATTCATTGATTATTCGTCATCAGATTATAATTTTAGATTAAAAGGTGATTAATTGTGCCCATCTCCAATAGATATACATCTTTCGACCTAAAAATTTGTAATGAATCACTGTTACACAATACTTCAATTTTCGCAGAGCATTTCAATTATCGAAGTCAAGGAATGATAAAAAGTATATTGTAATTTACTGAACGCGTTGCTTGGTATCGTTTTCTTCGTAGTGCTAGTGCTGGTGGGAACAGTTTAAGAACAAGGTCCATGATATCAATCCTAAGTTTATTCGCTTTTATTCTTTAATTTCAAGGGCGTTGAGAAAACGAAGCAAGAATATTGATTCGAACGGCCAAAGTCTTCCACCGCAAGTTCTTTTTCTTTCCTGTTTTGTCAGAAGATTTAACAAATGAAAGCTTTTCTTCCTTATTTTCTCAGAAGATTTAACAAATGAAAGCCACTAACTAGAGGGTGGGGTTTAACCGGCGATACGCCACTAACTAGAGGGTTGGGTTTGAGGGTGCGGTTTAACCGGCGATACGCCACTAACTAGAGGGTGGGTTTAACCGGTGATACGCTTAACCCAATCAAGAGACCAAGCTCTTTCGCCGGAAGTCCGGTTGCTTTTATGTTGTCAGAATATTGAACAAAGGAACGCCAATGATGAGAGGTGGGGGTTAATCGCTGAGAGGATTAATCTGCCACGAAGTCATTTTTATGTTGAAAGACTTACACTTAATGGAAATGGAAATGGGTATTATTAACTGTTTTTTAATTTAAAATCTTAATCTGATGGTTAACAATTGAAGATGCAGCATATTTTTAGTCGTCCTCTTAAATCAATGAATTTGATTTATTGTTCATAATTTTTTTACATTTATAAATGCATCCATTAACCTGTTTACTTTTTCACATTTACATAATCATATTAAGAAATTATTATAATACCATATTATTATTATCTTTAGATGATTAACATAGATTAATATTTGTGCAATTTTTTTTTTTAACTAAATAGTAGTTTTACCAACGGTAAGCCTTTCTAATTATTTGTACCAATCTCTAGTATATTATTTTATAATTAATTTTTTTTTATTTGTTTTATACATATTATTTGTTAAATTATTTTTTACTTAAGAATTAATTATAATTAATTTTTTTTATATGTTTTATACATATTATTATTAAATTGGTATTTTTTAAATAAAAAATTATTTTTCCAAATATCAGAATTAATTATTTTAATTTTTTAAATTGATAATTGGATTTTTTTAACAAATTTTATTTGATTGGTAAGGGATTTATCAAATACATAAACCAATTAATAAATATAAATTTTTAACATAATGTTCACGAGAGAAGAAGATGTCACTTGTATTAATTACAAAATTTTAAAAAACTTAGTTTAAATATTATATAATTTAAATAGAATTATTGAAATTGCAAAGAACCCTCCCTCTTTTGTTTTGCTTTCTTCGTTTTTGGCTCTCAATTCCCTTTCTTGCAGGTTGTTGATGTTGCTAGGTGGCTCCGTATGTTGATCTTTCTAGGAGCGTTTTGATCTCTTGATCCTTTTTGCCTTCATCTCCAAGGTTTTTTTCCCATTTATCTCTAATAGTTGTTGCACGTATTTTTTCCATGGTTTTTATTTTTTATTTTTTTAATTGTGGATCTCTGCCACGGGTTTTTCAGATGTGGAGCTTTTTTTTCCTTCACACTTCTTGTTTCGGTGGTTTGAGGCAGGTGTGGAGAGTTTCTCGTTTCATATCTAGTGCTTTTGCAGATTGGCTCATCTTGTGTTGATTCAGGGTTGTTGGCAGTTTTTTTCCATGTGGATCTTCAGCTTTGTGGGTGGCCCTCTCATTTGGCGGGTTTTCTTGATGCATCCTTTTTTCTCTCTCTAAAGTTTCAGGATCCAGGGTCAGATGCATACCCTCTGCTCTGTGGGTTTGGTTGTAATTTTTCTGGTGTCAAGTTTAATATCTTTTGTAGCTGGGGTTTGGAGTTTTGGATCCTCTCTTTTTAGAGAGATATGTATGTCTTTCTCGACGGGTTTTTTTAGGGGGTCTTCTCACACCAGGCTGAGTTCTTCCCTTTGGTTGTGTTGGCATGTTTAGGGTTTGATGTATGCTCAGATGATGGGGAAGCTTCATACCACTCTGACCTGGTCCATCTAGTCACCGGTGTTGGTTTGTTCAGAGTTTGATGTATGCCCAGTTGATGTGGGAGCTTCATACCGCTCTAACCTGGTCCATCTAGTCAACGGTTTTTTTTTTTCTTGGGACTGCTCTTTAGGTGTGCTTCTCTATGGTGGAATTTCATGTGGTTCTCTGGACATATATTATTTATTTCAGGGTTGTTCCCAGCTTCTTATACTGTATACTTTTATGTGGCTTATCAACTAGCTTACTGTCCTTTTCCGGCTTTTTTTTTCCGATCTATGTTTCCCATGTTTGGGTCGTGTTTAAAGCACCTACAAAATGTAATTTGGTTCTCTTCGGATGAATATAATTACACTTTTTTAAGTGAAAAAAAAAAGAATTATTGTACCACTCTGACCTGGTCCATCTAGTCACCGGTGTTGGTTTGTTCAGAGTTTGATGTATGCCCAGTTGATGTGGGAGCTTCATACCGCTCTAACCTGGTCCATCTAGTCAACGGTTTTTTTTTTTCTTGGGACTGCTCTTTAGGTGTGCTTCTCTATGGTGGAATTTCATGTGGTTCTCTGGACATATATTATTTATTTCAGGGTTGTTCCCAGCTTCTTATACTGTATACTTTTATGTGGCTTATCAACTAGCTTACTGTCCTTTTCCGGCTTTTTTTTTCCGATCTATGTTTCCCATGTTTGGGTCGTGTTTAAAGCACCTACAAAATGTAATTTGGTTCTCTTCGGATGAATATAATTACACTTTTTTAAGTGAAAAAAAAAAGAATTATTGAAATTGTAGGATATCATTTGCTGAAATTGGGAATCCATTTATATATTCAAAACTGCAATTTTAAAAATGGAAATTTGTAACTTCACCAACATTTATATAACCAATTTCTAGTGATAATTATCCGGAAAAACCAATAAAATAGAATGTTTAGAGTTATCCAATCTAAAAATAATGATGCCACATGGTACCGCAAGAGGAAGACGACATATGTATTAATTTTTTTTATTAAATTCAATATGTCATCCATCATGGGCTCTTAGGCTCCAATTTTGCAAGTGTGGGGAACTCACAACAAACAACATATCCTGCTTGACCATGAAAATCTATGTCTCTCAATTTCAAATAGAAAATATTCAACATATTTTTTCACAAAATTGTAGCTAAAACATGGATTCAGATGAAGATCGCCATCCATAAAATCTTGAAATCCCACAAAACCTCCAGGTTTATTGTGGAGAATTCACAGAAGGATATGAGATTCAAACCGGTTAACAATTTTGAAACCAAGTTCATGGGAGGACAATAATGGGCCTTATGCCTTAAATGATGCTTGTTAGGATAAATCTCCATGAACAACACCAACAACCCATAAAAATTCTAAGGATATAGTGTTGAAAGTGTCCTCAAATGATCATATAATTCTCTTGTATGGTATCATTGGCCTACTAGAGGTATACAAGAACCATGATTATACCACAACACATGCCCTGAACAAGAATGTGTTGTGGGCCTACACCAGGAATCATTTTTGGGGCTATCGTTGGGGTTCTTTATTATTTGAGTGGAATATGGTTGCCATGAGTAGATTTTATGTATTGGAAATGGGCCTCAAGTTATAAACATGTTAGGGGGTGAAACAAGGGGCTTAATCCCTAAATGAACCTTTTAGATCTCAAGTGTTATGGTTAGGAAGGAAAATACTTGGGCCTTAGGTCCTAAACATTGTTTCTTAAGCTCAATCTCCATGAATAACACCTGCAAACCACAACAAAAGCCCTCTTTAGGGGTCTTTAATACTAAAGCTGGATATGGATGCCATTAGGGGGTTTTGTGCACCAAGGATGTGTTGTATGGACTTGAACATGGTTGAGGAGGGAAAACAAGTGACTTAGAACAATATTGAATTTCCTCGAGCTCAAAATCCTTGAATGAGTCCTCAAATGAACAAATGAGGCCTTTGTAAGGGTTATTTGCATGATTCCAAGTGGGATATAGGTTCTATAAGGTATTCAACTAGAAGGGAGTAGACACATTCACCCAAGTGCTCAAGGAGACGAGACTTGGGGTTTTTCTGACACCCAAGAGTCATACTACTTGGGAAAGTGGGTGCCTTGGGCATGCAAACGTGCCAAGGGACTTTCCCAAGCGTGAGGTGAAGCATGGTGTAGAAGTGACCAAGAGAAGGGGTGTACCAAATAGGTTGGGACACACTGACCTAAGGAGCGCACTAAGGTTGGGGCACACCAGTCCTAAGGGACATGAAGGTTAACAACCGCATGGGTTCGTTTGGGCATTGAATCCACAAAGGGGCATGACAATTCGTTTGGGAATGATGGTTTGCGAATGGGCACAACACACCCAAAGGATGTGACGCTTCACAATGGTTACCTTTGAAGTCCATATAAGAGAACAAGGGCGCACAACCAAGGAAGAATATTTTCACAACAAGGAGATCAAGATCAACTCTGTGATTCTAAGGAAGGCTTGGATAGAGAGATATGGGATCCCTCAAGGGGCCAAGTCAATCCACATAGGAGAACATGTTTTTCCTTGATGTGATTATGTGGAAAGAGTTGGGGCAAACTCCTTTTGGGATGAGTTTTGGGAAGTCTTGTCACAGGTTTGAGTGAGGCATGCTAGGAGACAGAATCGCAGGTCTGTGTGAAGTCTTGTAGCAGAGAAGAGACAATAAGTCTATGGTGGATGCACGTTTAGGGTGTTCTACAGGAGTTGTGATTTTTTTTGTGACAGACAAGTCTTGGTGTGATGAGTATGTGTATGAGTGTCTTGGTTAGGTGAGGAGATTCGTGTGATTCTACCAGGTTGTAATACGATTCAATAGTGCTCATATTATAACAATTTCCCAATAATAATAATTAGTCAGGTTTTAGGAACATTTTGTTCCACCAACACTATATCTATCTGTCTCTTATTTGTTTCCCAAGTACTCTCTTCGTTTCATAGATGTATGCTTAAATGACTAAGTGTTAAAGATATTAACAAATTTCCTAAGTATATAAGAGAGTTGCACTAGAGTAGGAATGTGACTCACCCATAGCCAAGAATGGAGTATGGGTATTCTCTAGGTGAAGAGGCGTACTCTGAATGAAGTATCCTTGGTGTTGCCAAGCATCCAACTGAGAAATCTCATGGTCTCACATGACCCCAAGAGGTGCATGATTACAATATATGGGCATGAACCTATGGGGAAATTACATATGGTATCATAGCTTGTTCATTGCATATTTTGAAGAAGGGTTGGAAAGCTCTTCACCACTATCTCAATGATAGATGGAATCAGAGAAGATTTGTCACTTCACCACTACTGTAGTTAGAATGATGGTGATGAGGTGCACTGTGGTTTATTGTGAAGACAATTAAATGGGAATGTTTGAAGACATGGTGAAAATTTCAGTGGTGTGAAGTTGTAATACACCAACGACGTACCCCAATTGCATTATAAATTGTAATTATGTTTTTTAGGCTAGTGAGCCAAGTTTATATAAGCTGATGGAATTATGTGTTTATTAGGCTAGAGTGCTTAAGTGTTGAAGGCCAAGAGCCTGCTTTTTGTACATGTAATGATGCGCATTATTAATATAAAAACATCTCTGTGTGTGGGCCGACCACGATGAATGAGTGATGGGGGACTAAGCTTCCACAAAGTCTGGGTAAGGGAGAGGGGTGTTACCCATGATTTTGGTCATCATGATGGTGTAGTAATGATGGTGTACTCAGGCTCTTCATAAGAACTTTATCCTGAGAAAAGTTACTTTCATCTCTTCCCAAAAAACTCATTTTTTAAGAGGGCTCGTAGGCTGCTAGTATAACAAGGTGCAAGAATGACCCATTCTCGAAGGCTGCCTTAAGCCAGGGTGCGAACCTCTTGCATTCTACTGAATAGCTAGGGTGAAAACTCTTCTTAAAGCATGGAAAAAGATGAATTCTTGATGTTTCTAGAAGGGAATATTCTAGAAGGATGGGTTGGCATTCGAATGGTTATCCTTGTACTGGATTCCCTGATATTTTGGGATCATTCTTATCCAAGTAACTATCTTATTCTCTCCTATATATTAAGAGAATTCTCATGAAAAAGGTTAAGCAAGATTCATTGGAGAATTGGTGAAAGAATTGTGTGAAGGACTTAGCCTGAACAACAGCTTGGAGACTCTAACAAAGTCTATCAAGGTGATTTGATCTTCTTCATGCAAGGATTGAGCAAGTGTGTGTGTTGGAGCCAAGAGCCATCAAAAGGAATCTTGCGACATCAAGGCGATCAGATTGTAATCTTTACTTTCCATTAATATGATACAACGACATGTCCCTTTCCCATAAAGTTATTCTCACTTTATTGTGTAATTCCTTGATTATACACATAAGTTAACTTTTAAATATATTGTGCTATCTTCACTTTGGTTGGTTTGTGTTGTCTTGGTCTTGACCTCACGAGAACACCGGAGCGAAGCGGGAGCAACAAAGACCCTAGGAAGTGATATAAAGGTATGTCACTCATTCCTCCCTACTAGTTAATTCGATGGTCAAAACTTAGGGAAAGAGTCTTGTTCTGTCCTATTTTGTTCTAGATCCAGGTGGATCTAGGGAGATATGTTAGTGTCTGTACCTACCGATAAGTCCGATAACAAAATTGGCAACTCCACTGGGGATATCCCATTTTTCTTTGTGGCTTTTGGTATTTTTCTGTGGCCATTTTCTCTGGTTTTAATTTTCTCCTTTCGTATCAATCTCTGAGTCTTCAAGATACCCTGATAGATCCTCTGAGTCCAGATACCTTTTCAAATTTTGCTTCATTTTCCAAAAATTTGACTAGTTTCATAGGTTCTCGCACTGCACTTCACTATAGCCTACGAGAATCTATAGAGTTCGCAGTCTGCCTTTAGGTTCAGTGCAAGGTTCTCGCACCCTGCTCAAGGTCCACCTGCGAGAATCACTAATTCTCGCACTGTGTAGTATTGCCTGCCTGCGAACCCATTTTTTCAAACTCTTGGATTTGAGTTTTGGCATCTTCAATTGCCCAGATCAGTATAGGTGCCTCATAAGAGTTTCTTGGACCATTGATTGATGTCTTTCTTGTCTTCATTTTTGTGCATGAACAGTCTTCGGATTTCAAGGCTCTTCTTGTCACTTTTGTTCTTGACTTTCATTTCTTGACTTTTTTGGCAAAACTATACTCTCTGATTTCGGCATCTAAGTGTGCTTGATTGGTTAAGGACTGGAGATCGGTTGAAAGTTAAGTTTCTTTGTCTTTACGATTTTCTCTTTGTTTGAAAGATTACTTTTCTTGTGCATTTGAAAAGACCAGTTTGCTTTGCTTGTAATTTTTGTTTTCATTGAAAGAGTGGATTGGGTTTTTATATATTGCTTGACTCATTGGTTTTTGATTTTCTCCACTATCACCATCACGGTGTAGGTTCTTTTTAAAAAGTCAGAAAAGTGTTTTTCTTTCAAAAAACTTTTTCGTCTTAAAAGTATTGAAAATCAATTGTTGGAATGATTGAAAAAGATATAATAGAGAATTGTCATTGATGCGTGATTTGTTGCATTTACATTTTAAAGGAAATTGTGTATCGTAGTTCAGGTTTGATCCAAAAAACTTCTCTTTCCCTCCCGTACATAGAATTCATTGAAAGAAAATTGATAAATTTCATTCCTATCTATGAATTGTTGGGTCAGAGTCTCACACAACATCAGTTTCATCTCCGCTTCCTTTGAGTAATAACAGCCTCTAATAACATTGTGCAACTATAAAATTTAACTAGTAACTCTTTTCTAGGGCTCTATTACACCAACATTTAGCTAGGCTAGCTCTTTGGAGTAGACAGAGAGATACACTCTCCAAAGCACAAAACACACAATAGCATCTTGTGTTAAGGAGTGTCAAATTCCATTTACAACATCTTGTCCTGGGAAGCCCTTCTCACACAAGGGTCAAACACGAGATCGCATTGGTATTGACAGAGTTACTCAACCTGCTTTTTTGATATCGGTGTAGATATTGCACGTATTACGGGGATCACTCAGAGGTATACCCACAATGATGAGCGGAATCCTTTTGAGTTGATTTCGGGCTAGATACCTGGCCCTTACGTGTAGATCAGACTGCCAACTGTCTCCCCAGGCTTTATTGTTGTTGGTGGTAACCTTAGTGGCCTATCTTTCTAGGTTCTTACACAAGGTGACTGTGTGGGAGCTTGCACCAGGGTGTAAGTCCATTAAGCAGGTCATCAACGTAACTTTTCCACCCTAGCCCAGCCCCTTCGCGTCTCGTTGGATTTCATCACCAAATAGTGACTTCGGAATTAGAAGGTCTTGTTTTCTTGGTATTGTTTCCTAGATTTTGTTTTCTAGCGCGTGTTGTTTGTTTCCCACAGTTGGCCTTAGGATTTTCTTCATAAGCTTGTCGTTCATTTACAATAGCTCCTCCACGTCGTTCACGTAGAATGAAAGGTTTGTCTCTAGAACATCCTGAAGGCTCTCAACCCTTGTCTACAACTGCACCTGAGGGCTCTCCTCAGCAGAGTGAAGTCCAAGACGTTGCCATGCCACAAGTGGAACGAACTGACTCTCTAGAACCTTTCCGAATTACCAATACTCGAGAGGACTTTCGACTTCACCCTGGTTCCGAGCGACCGTTTATGCGACTGAATTCTTCCATAGAATTAGTTGTTACATATTCTGGATCACCCGTTGGACCTTTTCTAGGCATAGAAGGCCAAGATCCTTTTTGGTCTACAGGTGTTTTCTGACGGGACCTGTTTGGTCCAGGTTCACCTGTGGTCTCCAAAATCAACCCACCTGTGATTTCCGAGACAGAGACAATATCGTTGAATACCACATATCACTTTATTGTCCTTGCCGAAATGGCCCATCTCACAAATACTACAAGTGTCCCAACCGGGTTTACTGCGGCTAGTCTTTCTCCCATTAACACGTAGCGAACGCCCAATGTGACTCCGACACTAACACCCAGATACCGTGCGTTGAATGCTTCCATTCCAACTCCTCCGCAAACCCCATCCGACTCTCCTAGTGGTCCCTCTTCTCCTGGGCACCCTATTCCCGGTTTTATTCCGACACTCCCTCAATTTCCTTCTGGAAGACCTTTCTTGTCTTCCACAGGCAATCCTAATCCTAGTGGCACTATTCCGTCCTTTACACCAAACTTCCAGATTCCCGTTGGTGGACCAGGTGGTATGACTCAACCTCCTCTTACCAGACACATTCCAACTACAACACAACCTTCGATTGGAATGCAACTCCCAGTTGGAACACCACCTACAATAGGGGGACCAACCCCACCTTTTGGACAAAATATACCTCCCTCTTTGGCCCAGTATTGGAATCAGTTAATAAAACATCCTCCTCAAACGACTGGGGGGCAGCAGTTGCCCACCCCTAATGTAGGCCAACAGTATCCAAGTATGTCCAATCCTATTTGGGGTCCGAATGCTCAAACTCATGTCCCTGCTCAAGGATACAATCCCCTGAGTTACTATCCTCTCCAACCACCACCGAATCTGCTTGGGTCTTCACATTATATGCAGACTGCTTACGGCCCTACTGGTTTACCGATGGGGCTTCCTCCCCAAAGCCACCAGTACCCGCAGGTGAATCGACAATTACCCTTCTTGGCCACTTTGGATCTTCCGGATTTATCAAGGATCCTAAATGATCTGATTCATCACTCTCCCCAATGGCCTGCTATACCATCCAAGTTACCCTCAGACATTCCTAAGTTCGACGG
>JASDQU011312638.1:2512-22158 GCA_032191745.1 Picea mariana
ATATATATATATATATATATATATATATATATATATATATATATACATGTTTGTGATCTTCTGTGATGTTTACATGTGATGACATTTTGGTTATGTTTTTATGATGTCTAATCTATATGTTGTGACAAAATTTTGATGATTTATGTATGTGTGATGATGTATTGATGTGATAAATGCCAATCTAACACTAGGTTATCATGTTATCTACTATTTGATTAAATTTTCATGGAATATGTGTAAATGTAATTGAATCAAAATGTCGAGAAAATAGTCTAACTTGCAGGTATTTGCGAAAGAGGCAAGGATCACAGACATGGTATACATTGTTGAGATGTAGGACGACGAGATGGGAATCTAATAAGACGCTAAGGTGGTGAATGTGGTGGTGACTAACCTCAGTGAGGAGACCAATAACAGTGGTGTATTCTGCTTGGGTTTTGGTTGTTGGGCCCAAACATATGCTGCTAGAGTGGAGCAGTTCATGTGAGGGGGTATAGAGGGCCCAAGTGGCCGAAGCAGGATTCTGTGTCCAACGGATAGCTCCGTCAACATAACAGATGTGGTAGGGTGATGTAGGATACATCTATCAATAACACAAATGTTAGATCAAACATGAGGAGTGGAGGTGAAGAAAGAAGACTAAAAACTTTACAAGTGTGTATGAAGAAAAATCTTAGTGTAGAATGACTAAGCTCAAGCGTAAAAATTCTTTAAGTACAACTCATTGACAGGTTATTTGAGAGGATAGCCTTATGGAGAGGCTAGGATGTATGCACCTTTAGTGAGGCAGTGTTGGATGATGTAGGGTTCATGCCATAATGACTTGAATTTCCCATGACCGAGAGTATAGTGAGCGGTATCGTAGGCTAGGACGAGATCTCCTTCATTGAATGACTGAAGGTTGACATGGCGGTCAAAGGTGGACTTTGACCATTTCTTAGATGCCTCGTTGTTTTGTAAGGAAGACCGACGATATTCATCCAATGAATCCAAGGTCAACAAGTGCTGCTCCATTGGAGCAGTGTCAGGTAATATCTCGATGGTGGTGTGCAACGTGGGAATTTCTCATTCGATGGGGAGGGTGGATTCGATCCCATGTATGATATGAAATGGTGTAAAACTAGTGGCATTTTTTCTACTGTGCGATAAGCCCATAATGCTGAAAACAACATATGATGCCAGTTGTTCTTATGTTTGTTGACAGTGCATTGCATCATGGTTTTGAGGACTTTGTTGACAACATCGACCTGTTCGTTGGACTGGGGGTAGTATGGGGAGGAAAACTCATGGGAGAAGCCTAACCGTGAAGAGAGTTCGATGAATATATCATTCTCAAAGTGTTACCATGATCGAAGACTAACTGTAGTGGAACTCTGAAATGAGAAATGTTGTGGTTGAAGAAAAAGTGCGTTGTTGTGTCAGCGATTTTTTTGAAGGTAGGAATGGCATCAGTCAGTTGGTTAAAGTAATGGTTTCGACAACCAGGGATCAAAATTTGGAAAGGAAACCAAAGAGGGGAGGTGAGAGCATGAGAAGGGACTAAAATTTGAGGGCAGTCCACTAGATTCATGGCAACAATGAAAATGATCCCTATGGTAAGATCGCTAAGGTAAAATGATGAGAATTCATAAGTGGTTGAGGTTAAAATGCACGGAGAAAGGATACATATGCTGATATAAAAACACAAGAGTAAGTGATTATCAACAAAATCCTCATGCTAGTAAACACAGAGACAAATCTAAGGTTACACCTAGATATATTGTCAAGGGATGGATGGCCAAGGAGGGGTCCCAATGCAGGGCGAAGGTCTTTGCAACCAGCCGAGATGAAGCAAAGGAAGATGCCATGGAAAAAAAATGGAAACGTAGGGGTAATCTTGGTTAATCGCTGAGTAAATAAAGTAACATTAGGCTGCGAGAGATTTGTCACAAGGGGGGATCTCCTTGGTGGGAAAAAAGCAACAGAAACATAGAGATTCCATGCCATAAAACGCTGGTAATACCACACATATATACCAAAACAACTCAACCATTGCAACTTCAATTAAATTTTAATAAATGAAATACATAGAAAATTTCATACACACACTTCTTTTCAATGTCAAAACAAGAACACATGCACCCGATCCCTCTTCTGGGAACCATTAAAATTTTCATCAACGCATAAGCAAAAACTAATTTTAAGAAAAAATACCACGTGTACTGTAACCAAAGGTGCATAATCTGAAGTGGTTGTCCCATGCTTGCGCTTCATATAGCTCTTTCTTGCTAACCGTTGAGACCTCATCGATACCTCCCAACCAATGCTAGGGGTACTCTTCTTCCCCCTGAGCCCCTCGAGCCGTAAAGGTGCCACACACACAAACCATAGAAAATTAGCTCCTAGGTCACCTCACAAGGTCAAGCTACCACTCTCTAATCGAGCTGGGCATCCCAACTCCCACAAGAAAAACCAGTCAAGAAAAATATCAGCAGCGTAACCTTATGCCTACTAGACGTGATCCATTCTCCTCCTCTACCATTTCTTTTATAGATTTTTCTTGGTGAATTCTTGCCAAAATGCACATTAAATTCATTCTATTAAAAATTAATGAGGAAAATTCTCCCCCATACACTTGTCACCTGATTCCTTAGTTGCACCAGAAATTTATTTAATTAATTAAATTAATTTGACAATTTCCCTCACCCACCTAAAAGCATTCCTAAAAACGCTCCTCGATGTCCCTTTGTTCCCTTACATTACCTTAATGACTGGTGCCTTTATTAAAGCTTAGTTGAGTTCAAAATTAGAAATTTCTCTAGGCTAGATTCCCTCCTATGTTCCACATTCCTTTTGTCTTTAAGTTTCCCCTTTTTGGTCTAAGTTCTAAATTAGCAGGTTTTGTACTTATTCAACCATTAATATTTTTAAATAATTTAATCATTCAAAAAAATTTCTTTTTAATTTAATTTTCACCCCCATTTCCTTCTTCCCTCTCTTTATTACTTGCTTCATTAAATTTTAGTTCTCAAGACCTATTTAGACCTAGGATTTAAATTCTTTAGGCTCAACAACATTTGTTTTTAAGGGGAAATTTATAATTATTGATCTTTACTCATGCAATCATTCATTTTAAGGGTGACCAATTCCTAAGGAGACATATTTTTCTAGGTACCAGGTTCATTAAATCACAGTGTTAAAGTCACGATGTGCCATTCAAGACACACTACATGCTCCAAGGGTGCCACTCATCTGTATTCATGTTCCATTTACGCAACATTCCCTTCAAGATGCAAGACGTGCTCCAAGGGTGCCACTTTCCTTTTGACTAATTTTGGTAGATGTAAAACTCCTAGAGTCAATACTCCAGCAGGTGACCTTGTGGGAGACTAAGGTCCTCTAAGGAATAAGGAGCCTTCCTTATTGTGTGCCCCTTAGAATCATTGTGAGCGACTATTGCAGCCCACCCTCATGACATCGTGGATCTATTGAACTAGGCAATCGTTAACCTACAACTCGAGCCACAATGAGAGTGCTAGTAGGCTATGGCAGGGTTGTTTCCACACTTCTCCCTCAATATCTCTGGTTGTCGTGCATGACTCCCTTTACTCCAAATGTGAGTCTGGTTAGCAAGTTGTCATCGACCTGCATCCATTAACGAAACATCTTAGTGATAAAAAATCAACATCATACTATACTAGTCATATGTCACATATGCAATATCAAAAACACTCAAACCATAATAGTCCACTCCCTGACTCGATCCGAAGTCCAAGGAGGTCCATCGATGCCATCAGAATCCTCAATCGTTCTAGAGTCCTGCACACTCAAGAAAAACCAATTAATAGAACTTGTCGATATAAATATCATAAAACAACATATCATCATATCCACAACATCATCATAATCCATAATCGAAACAATCAATCATATAATGAACCAGATCACTTGCGCACAAGTGTCCTCAAAGAATAAGTCTAATCCAGTGTGCGTAAGAGTGATATGTTACAAGCTTGATTATCTTCTTGATTCAAAGGTATTTGTTTTCAGCCGTGTTTATTCCCCATGAATAATTTACACCCCAAAAGAATGTACACTCCTCCATGCAAGGGAGTGCAGAGGGGGGTTACCCCCTCTACAGGATCTGGGGGAAAGCGGGCCCTTGATGGGGTTTCATGGGGAAGCCCCTGAAGGAAAAAATTCCTTGTAAATGTATATTATAATTTCATTGTAAATCTAGACCATTCATTATAAGTTCACATATCTGATGATAGAAGTTATATTAGGGTTTTTTTCCCTAGAAGGAAACCCTCTTTTATGAGGGAAATGTATTGTGGCTATGTATCATTGCAAATATTGTATTCTTAGAAAGGATACTATGAGATAAAGAAGAGGAAGTTACAACGGGTGTGTTGTAGGTTGTATCCCTTCATTTGCTGGATAATAATAAAGGAAAGACCTGACAATTTCTTTGGTGGACATAGCCCACACTGGGTGAACGATGTATATCTGTGTCTCTATTGTATTGTGTATCTTCTGTGTTTTATTTCCGCATTTGTTTTATTTTATTTCTCCACAATACTATTTTTCTAACAATTTTAATTGGTGATTCTCTAAACAAAGAACTATCAGAGTTGCAGTTTGTGTAATTAATGGTCACCGAGTCTTCCTTGGTCGACAACCACTCATGATAGGAATATTGTTTGCATGTATTAGTCTTCAATTATTTTGTTTATGTTTTAATTGAAGGTTGTCAACCTAGCTGATAGAGTGGATGAAACCGAGTACTATTGAATATAAAAATATATATTCAACCTACAATTCTACCTTATAATATCCACTGCTAGATGAGAAACTAGTTCATAGAGTTTGTTTCATAATTTATTAAGAATGGTGTGTCTTTGAGGTTTGTTCTGCATATATCACTCCCCTTGCTTCATAATTTTACAAATTCGGGTTGAAAATTAATATACAAAATTATTACCATATAATTCGCCTGACAATATTCCATGCCAAACCTTTTCAGGGAAAATGAAAAGAGGTACAATGCCATCATAGTCAACAATGGTTTAGAAAGCATTTGTACAATGGGGATTAGATGTAATTCGTCCAATGAATACTCAATCTAGTAAAGGGAATTATTACATTGTCACTGCAACTAATTTTACATTGTCACTGCAACTAATTATTTTACCAAGTGGAATAAAGATGTGGCTTTAAGAAATCCATATTCAAAGCAATTGATTCATTTTCTAAAAGAAAATATTCTATCAAGATTTGGTGTATCAAAAAAAATCATAACAAAAAATGACTCAATCTTCATTGGGTCAAAATTTACAAATTTCTATGGATAATATGGAATAATCATGGGGAAATCATCCAACTATTATCTACAAGGAAATGGTTTGGTAGAGTCAACAAACAAAACATTAATTTAAATAATCAAAAATAAAATTGAAGCCAACCATAAGAATTGGCATAACAAGTTGATACATGCATTGTGGGAAATCCATCTTACTCCAAAGGATATTATTAGGCACTCCCCCTATACTTTAGTGTATGGAAAATAAGAAATTTTACAACTACAATTGGAATTGAATGCACATGCACTTCCTGGAAGTGTTGACAATACAGAAGAAAAAACATCAATGCATAAGCGATATCATGAACTTCTGCAACTTGAACAAAGAAAACAAGCAATGTTGGAAATAAAAACAAGACAACAAGTGGTTAAAAGATATTTTGACAAGAGTACTAATTCAAAGGATTTTCAAAAGAATCAACTAGTTTTGTTATGGAACAAAGAAAAAGAAAAATCATCTTTCCATACAAAATTCGAAGATCTCTGGATTGGACCATATCAGATTGAAAAAAATATTGGTAACAATTCATGCTTTCTAAAGGATATGAAAGTAACAATGAAACCATTGCCTATGAATGAGAAATATCTTAAACATTTATTCTGTTAAAACCCCCAAGTGAAAATTTGTCCATAGATGTTTTTGTTACTCCTTTGTATATCCCTTATCATCCCATTTTATTTCCTTTTTGAATTCATTTTCCCAATGGAATAATATTCTAGATTCTCATAAACCCACAGGGTGTCACTATCCCACAGTTGGATCCGGATGTTAATCCAAATTCATTGATCAACATTATTACATACACACCCATCCTTATCCTTTTTCCAATTTTTGTATTTTCTCCTAAAATATTCCTTACTTAGTTGGTTTCTCATTTCAAATGCGGGTTGCATATCAAACCACTATCAAATTCCCTTTCCCATAAACCAACAAGCCTGTGTACCTATACTTAGTCATTTTTCTTCTTTCAAAATTCCAACACTTAGTTGTTGTCAAAGTGTTGTGGGAGTAATGATGTAGGATACTAACATGTTCCTTTCCTACAACTCCCCATTTCTTGTGTCTCTTAGTTGTGTAGCACTTACAATGACCCATCTATCTCTGCATCCTTTAAAATGCACCTTTTATTTTTTTATTTATATACTTATCCATTTTATTATAATGCCAATGCAGGACACATGTCTATTCCACTTACCTTATTCCCAATTCTTGTGTCCCACAATTTGCAATTCTGTGTCCTACAAAATAACCCTCTCACTTTCGCAGCATGCATAATGACCTTTTCCCATACTTAGCCAATTTTCTCATTGCGGATGTGGAATTAAACCTATTTAAGTTTTTCCATTCCCCATGTCTTATGTCCCACATCCCACAATATTGCATTCACCTTATTTCACTATACATTCCTCTTTTCACACTTCCATACTTAACCATTTTCCATCTTCTACAATTGTTACACACCAAAATGTCACACTTAAGTGTTGCACCTATTTACACCTAAGTTTCACAAGTGTTGTAAAGTGTCATATGCACCTTAATAAGTATCACATGCACTTTGTCAAGTTCCATACACACCTTAATAAGTGTCACATGCACTTTACTAAGTGTCAGAACCCCTTGACACCATGAAAGAACATTTTTCATAATGTCTAAATCATTTTGGAGGAACAAATCCATCATTTGAAAGCCAAAAACATGCCTTTTACTTGGAATTTTGACCATTTTTGGAGGGTTTTGAAGGTCAACGCCCCCCTACCCATGTATAGGGAGTGTTGATCCCCTTTTTCAATGTCCTATGTTTAGTTCTCAGGAAGCATTGATGTGGTCAAAGGAGGTTCAAGTTCCCACCTTTTTCTAAGGGAATAAATCCGAGGAGATTAAAGTTTGTTTGGGTCAAGGATTAGAGTCACCCTACTTGGCTCCATCCTAGGAAACCTCAAGAATCCAAATCCCATCTCATGGAGAAAAATACTCAACCATTTCCCAAAATATCTCATGATGGTTAAGCCTATAAGCCCTATATAGTGAGGGAATTTCCATGGTGAAAAAGGAAGTAATCCATTGAAGCATCATCATTATGATCTCAAGACATTCATTCAAGGGCTAGACTGGAGATCTTGGATAAGTTTTTGTAACATCAAAGGTGATTTGTAAGTTCTTTCTATATTGTCTTTCAATTAAAATAAACTTGGCCTATTCCCTTCAAGTTCATGTTTTCAAAACATATGCTTGTCTATTGTTGTTTCAGTAATCATAGATAGATCTATTTTGTCTAACCACATAGAGTAGAAGAAGGAGATTCATTTTTTTCCATCGTAGGCCTTGTCTTGTGCCTAGGAGCTTGGAGATGAAGGTCAGAGGTTGGAGAAGAGAGGAAGACCATCGTGAAAAGGTACACCACATTTTCTTCCTTCTCATTTATGTTAATCAAGATAGGTCTAAAGGGACGTTAGTGTCCATTTTTTTTCTTTTGTCTTTGGAACAAAGAAGGGGTCTTGGTTCAAAGGAGAGTTCAATCTATCCACCAGGTGAGATTTCTCACAAAAACCATCACATCACCATTTCTCGATTGCATTTAATTCCCTAGCCACATTATCCACCACTTGTGTGACCATAATATCATTATTAAAGTGGTGAATATTGTTGGAGTTACTTCACACACACCTAGGATTTATTTTTCCTAAGGTTTTTATTTGTTTATTAGTCATAATTAGTCATTACCTAGTCTCCTATATTTTAGAAGAGAATATTCCACCTAGAGAATATTCTCTTTCAATTGACACTTCAGTTTGACTAGTTGAGCTGAGTTTAGATGTTGAATTGGGATCATCAACATGATAATTCGGCCTTGCCTTGGTAACATGACCAGAGTGGCGTATTAGCCTTGATTCCCTAAGTTAACTCCTCACTACTCTCTATTCAGTCAATTAACTGAAGACTAGTTGACTAGTTAACTCAACTAGGTGGTAGTTCACTCCCGTAACTTCCTGAGAGACTAGAATAGGTTGCAGTTCACTCCCATAACTACCGGTGTGTGTCCAGATCACTCTAGACCACCACTATGGTGACTTGGTTCACCTCAAGTTGAACTCATTGAGTTATATAGAGTATATCATGTCTAAATTATTCATTATTCAAAATGGTTAATGAGAATTATTCCATTCTTTCTCTCCTTCTTCTTCTTTCTCCAATTCTCTCTACAAATGTGTGTATTATTGTTTAGCTAGATATATTATGTGTAGGGTCAAAACATTTACATGGTATCAGAGCCGACGGACTACTAAGAAAAAGATACACCAAATGTTTTTGCAGGTACAAAAAGATTGAAGACAGTGGAATGATGGAATTCCAAAAAGAATACATTTTGACACCTTACAACTATTTTGCATGGAAGGAGAAAATAGCCATACATCTATGATCCAAAGGGTTGTACAGGTTAACCATGAATATAGATACAAAACCTATATCAGCGATAGAAAAATCCAAGTACTTAAATCCCATGGATGAGGAACTCGGAACAATTTGCAGTCTCATTTCTCCCGATCTCCTTTTTCACATATCTTCCTGTAAGACTCCAAATGAAGCCTGGAAAATATTGGAAAGGATCTTTCAAAAAAAATATGAGATGAGGGAAAACATGTTGGAGGTGGAGCTTCTCACATTGGATCCAAAAGGCTTCAACAATATCCAAGATTTCTTTACAAAATTCAAGGATTTACTGTCACAACTCAAATCTTACGGGTTTGATAAATCGACGGAGGAGAAACAAATGGTTCTCACCATTCTCTCCAATATTGGACTTGAATTCTCTGTATTTTTATCCACATTCCATACTTTCATATTTGCCTCTGGAGCACCCTAAAAGATTCCTTCTCTTGAGGACTTTATCAAATCCTTGACACAAGAGAAAACCAAGCTCATCAACATGGGCACAATAAAAGGCCCAAGGGTGCATGCACTCACTGTGCATGATGGCAGCCACAAATATAAAAAATCTAAAAAAAAAGATAAGAAGAAAGCTCATGCACATACGAAGAAGGAAGGGTACACAAAACCCTTCATCAATGCCTCCAGATCTAAAGGAGAACAGGGAAGAAAAGGCGAGACATGCCCATACTGTCATAAAGGATTCCATTTAGAATACACATGCATGCCAAAACAAATATATTTGATGTCTCAGATACTTCAGCAAGAAAACCTTGGAGATCGCATCCTTGAGGGTGCAAAGAAGAAGAAGCCAGAAGATTTGAATTCCAAGAAAGGCAATTCTAGCCATGCCTTGATTGCCATCAATTCCTCTCTGGATGCTTGGATCATAGATTCAGGAGCATCACATCACATGGCTGCCTCAAAAGCAGTCTATTCTTCATTGGATGCATGCAAAGGTCCTCCTATTCTGATGGGGGACAACTCTTCTGTCGAAGTCACCGGCAAAGGAAGGATTGAACTCACCAACGAAATTTTTGAGAATGTGCTGCATGTTCGCAAGCTTTCTGTAAACCTTCTCTCCATGTATCAGATGATGAATTCCAGCACCATAAAGAGATTCATATTCACACCAAATTCTGTGGACATCTATGACATGAAAACCAACTCCAGGGTTGCAACCGATGAGGTAAATCATCAGTCTAGATTGTATACATTTTCTGAATTCATTGAACTTGATTCTGATTTACTGCTTACTCATGCCGATGAAAGTAGTAGGATATGGCATGAAAGGTTTGGACATTTGAATTTTAGATACATGCAACAGATTAGAAATCATAGATTAGTTAATGGTCTACCAGACATCCATTTCTCCAAGGGAGTATGTGAGAGATGTGTTCTCGGAAAACACCCTCAAGAGAAATTTGATAAGGGAAAGTATCAGTGAGCTTCTGCACCTTTATATCTGATCCATAGTGACCTCATGGGTCCTTTTACACATCCATCGATAAAAAAAGCGATGTTTGTTCTCATTTTTGTTGACGATTTCTCACATTTTACATGGATCTACTTTCTTAGGAAAAAATCCGAGGTCTTTCAACACCTCAAAGATTTCAAATCTTTGGTTGAGACACAGTCCAGAAAGAAGATCAAAGTCCTATGAACTAATAATAGGGGAAAGTATGTGAATCATGAGATCCACAATCTTTTACATGAGGCAGGGATTCAGTTGCAGCATACAGTTCCCTATACTCCGCAACAAAACAGAGTTGTTGAGCGGAAAAATAGATCTCTAAAGGAGATGGCATCTTGCATGTTGCATGCAAAGTCACTACCACAGAGACTATGGGCCGAAGCACTTAAATGTGCAACATACATCCAAAACAGATCTCCTGATATATCTGTCAAGGATAAGACCCCCTATGAGGCTTGGAGCGGCCTCAAATCGTAAGTGACCCACTTTCGCATTTTTGGTTCTCGTGCATGGGCCCAGATTCCCTAAGAAAAGAGGAAGGAACTTGATCCACAGAGAACTGAGTGCATTTTTGTTGGATACCCTGATGGTGTGAAGGGATATTGACTTATTGATATTTCCTCGGATCGGCCCACCATTGAGCGTAGTGTCCAATTCAAGGAAACTATCTCGCATGTACTTCAACAACCACATGCAGACACCTTCACTCTTCCACCTGTTTGAGATGATGAGCATGCACATGCCCACTCTTATTCATATGAGAGTTCTGATTCAGAGGACTCAGATGATTCAGATTTAGACTCAGAGTTAGTACAGTCAGATGTAGAGTCAGATCATCTAGATGCAGTTGCAGAGCCAGAGTAGAGGCCCAAGTGGGCACAAACTACTCTTCAGGATGCAGGGGATCATGTCGTTGATCCAACCGATACTAGGAGGACTCGATCTGATTTCGAGGAGCCTCCTATTACACTCATTGCCACCGAACCATTACCTTCGAGTCATCTTTTCTTGGTTCAGTCCTAAGATCCACAGTCTTATGGTGAGGCTGCTGGAAATCCCTTTTGGGAATCTTTCATGCAGGAGTAGTACAACTCCTTCCTCGAGAACCATACTTGGGATTTGGTTCCCCTTCCTTCTGGGAGGAAACTTTTCATATGCAGATGGGTCTATAGTAACAAGAGTGCAGCGGATGGATAGATCAACAGATACAAAGCTAGGCTTGTCACCAAAGGCTTTTAGCAAGTTCATGGTATTGACTATGATGAGACCTTCTCTCCAGTAGCGAAGATGGATTCCATTCAATTGGCCCTTTCCATTGCAGCAGCCAAGGGATGGGAAGTCCATCAGATGGATGTGAAGAATGCATTTCTTCACGGTGATCTCTCTAAGGAGATCTACATGGAGCAGCCCCAGGGATTTATGCAGGACTCATGTTTGTTATGTCGACTGAAGAAGTCACTTTATGGCCTCAAATAGGCTCCGAGGGCATGGTATGCCAAGATGGAATCCTACATTTTGTCACAGAACTTTGTACATTATAAATCAGACCCAAATATATGTCGATGATTTATTGATCACCGGGTGCTTGACTTCAGCGATTGCTACAGTCAAGAGGATTCTACATGGCATGTTTTTGATGACGGACATGGGTCCTCTACACTTCTTCCTTAGACTTGAGATTAGTCATAATGCATCAAGCATCAAACTGTCTCAAGCCAAGTATGCATGAGATCTTCTTGAGAGATTTCACATGACAGACTGCAAGTCTGCTCCGACTCCTTACCTATCAGGATTCAAACTTGAGGATGGCGGGGAGACTCCACTAGTTGACAACACACTGTACAAAAAACTAGTGGGGAGCTTGTTGTATCTTACACACTCGAGACCAGACCTCTCATATGCAGTTGGTGCAATTTCTAAGTTCATGCAACAGCTGGATGAGCTACATTGGAAAGTTTCAAAGTGTATCCTTCGATACGTACAGGGCACCATCACCTTTGGGATTCATTATGAAACATACTCTACATTATATCTCATTGGGTTTACTGATTCTGACTGGGCTGGCAATAGCATTGATCACAAGTCCACTTCTGGTTACTCACTCAGTCCTGGTTTCGGGCCTATCTGTTGGTCGAACAAGAAGCAAGATGTCATTTCTCTATATTCAGTTGAGGAAGAGTATAGAGGGGTAGTTAACATAACCATTTAGGATATGTGATTACAACATATTATCACTAAGTTGGGCATCCAGTTTCATCGGTCGATCGTCATTTGGTGTGACAACCAGAGCACTTTGAAGTTCTGCAGAGATCTAGTTCAGAGGCAACGGATGAAGCACATCAAGATCCACATGCACTACATCTGGGACTTAGTACATGAGGGGATCATCGACTTACGGTTTTGTCCTTCAGCAGAATAGACAACAAACATTTTCACCAAGACCTTCACTGAGAAGAAATTCCATTCTCTGCGAGGTCGTCTTGGAGTGAAGGACACAGTTGCCTAGCAACTGTAGTTCTTCTTTTTACATACATTGTACCTTGAGGGGGGGTTTTTCCCATAATGTTTTCCCTCTTTCCTCACTCTATTTTTAGTGTATCTTTTGTATTTGGGTACCTAACATGGCCTCGTTACTGGGACCCAATCTTTATTTTCACCATAGTGATGTTTAAGGGGGTGTTGGAGTTACTTCACACACACATAGGATTTATTTTTCCTAAGGTTTTTATTTGTTTATTATTCATAATTAATCATTATCTAGTCTCCTATATTTTAGGAGAGAATATTCCACCTGGAGAATATTCTCTTTTAGTTGACAGTTCAGTTTGACTAGTTGAGTTGAGTTTAGATGTTGCATTGGGATCATCACCATGCTAATTTGACCTTTCCTTGGTATCATTAACAGAGTGGCACATTAGCCTTGATTCCCTAAGTTAACTCCTCACTACTCTCTGTTCAATCAGTTAACTGAAGACTAGTTGACTAGTTAACTCAACTAGGTGGCAGTTCACTCCCATAACTGCCTGAGAGACTAGAATAGGTGGCAATTCACTCCCATAACTACTGGTGTGTGTCCAGATCACTCTATAACACTAATATGGAAACTTGGTTCACCTCAAGTCAAACTCATTGAGTTATACAAAGTATATCATGTGTAAATTATTCATTATTCAAAACGGTTAATGAGAATTCTTCCATTCTTTCTCTCCTTCTTCTTCTTTCTCCAATTCTCTCTGCAAATGTGTGTAATATTGTTTAGCTAGATCTATTCTATGTAGGTTCAACACATTTACAAATATTTCGTAATCCTTGTAGTAAATTCAAAATATCATTGTGCAGGATGAAAACTTTGAAATAAGAGATAGAATGATTAATCATCAAGTCAATACATGGTGAATTAAATAAAGGATTACTATGCCAAGTTGAAAAAATGTATATCGATAGTGCCACCACCTATTGGTAGAAACATAAAGTAATGAAAATAATATCAAGTATGAGAAAATATTTTTATTATGGAGATATGCTAAATACTGTCTAATTTGAAGACCAAGAGTTCCACTGGTCTCCGACTTACAAGTACTACAAGGCTCTCCCTCCTTTTGAGAAGAAGACAAACCATATATAGACCTCAGGCATAGCTCTAATTGGTTATGATATGGAGGGTCACATACTTCAAAGAGTTAGTTTTGTGATGCAAAAATAAATTTTATTAAGAGAGGAGAATAGTTCAACATCAAGGGAAGCAACCTATCTCCCTAGCCTCTTCAGTGTTTACAAGAATGCTATGACTCCTTAAGCCCACCATGCAGTTCAAGGGTGAAGAATCCAACAACTTCCTCAAAGAATATAGCAGAGGAGAAGAGCTCTTCAAGACACATTTTTCTGACCCAATAACTGACACCAATGCTTGTATGATTGAGGTGAGTTCCTTAAAGTATCCATACAAAGGAATTTTTCTTGTTTTTTTCTCATATAATTGGTTTGGAATCCATAACCCTTGTGCCCCAAAACAATATTTCCTTTGTGCCAAAAAACATTATTTATATCCTCCACTTCATTGTACATGAATATGCCCTCATTGATTGGGGTCACATTATTTCCAATGAAATCTCATTTCAAATAGGCATTCTAACGAAGACTTGAAAATTCTATATGACATATTATCTTACTTTCGCCATATTATGTTTCCATGTTTTTGAGGACTTTTCGAGGGAAAGAAGTGTTAAACTCAATGTGGAGCTAGTTTCCGCTTGCTATCTAGACTTATGGAGGCACAAATCTCAATATAATTTATAATCGGTCCACAACAATTTTATCTCATAATTAAAAATAATAATCTCCAACCCTAAAATGTCAAGACTGTCACTTGAGGATTCCACATTTCTCTCATAGAAATGAGTTTTTGAAACTAGATATGATTTCAACATTAAAAGGTTATTTTTTTCCGAGGAGAAACTCTTTCTCCTCCATTTCCATGTATCATACAAACACTTTATTATAGAAGTATGCATGCAATACAAATACTAGGCTTATTTATTTAATTAGAAAAAATAGAATTTCATCTCGTTTCTATGGAAAGTTAGAGAAGTTGTTGTAAAGAACATATCCCATTTGAATGAAATTTCATGTCAATTTGACCAACTCATCTTGAATGAAGATGAACGTTTTGAGGGTTTCAACCCTAATGATTTATTTATTGTGCATAGGTCCCTTGTCGGATATTCCTATTATTTCACTAAGATTGAACAGTTTAAAGAAGGAGGAGGGGATAATTTCAATTTCCTTGAGGCCTTAGTCAATGAAATTTTGAATTATATAGAAGAATTAGCTAGCACTAATGAGTTCTATTGACATCAAGGTAGAGAAGTAACAAATAAAAACCCCAATTCCCCTATTGTATCTCAAAGAAGTACCCCAACAAGGAAAAAACTGAGTAGTGGTTTAGAAATGAAGAAAACACCTACCATAAACTCATATGATGGTGATGAAAAGGACCCAACAAATAAAATTATTGAAAAATACCATGTTGTACATGCATTTGATAAAATAAAAAGAGAGACCCAAAGAAAAAGATAATAAATACCTGAAATTGAAGAAAGTACCCAGGAAATTGATGTAGGTGAGATCATTGAAGAACCTAGCTAGTCAAAAGAATGATTGTTGGGAACTCAAGAAATCACTGAAGCTCTGGTTATTCAAGAACTAGAAATATTTTAAGAGGATTTTGTAACACTTCACCATGCGGACTACAATAGAAATTATAAAAAAAAAATATTGAAAAAGTAAACACAAAAAAAGAAAATGTCTGCTAAATGGAAATCGAAAATTGATTTCCATGTTGTTTCACCTTCAAAGATTGTACAATTTCATGAAGCAACCAAAGAGGCATTGAATGAATCTGTCTGTAATATAGAAAAAAAAATTAATTTTAAAGGAAAAATAAAGGAATTAGAGGCAACCCATATTCCATGACCATCGTTTGTTGAGCCATTAAACATAATTCAACCAACACTTACCTTAGAGGATATTCTAGAAAGTAACAGGAAGTGGAAATGATCATCTATTTTGTTGTTAGTAGTAAGAAATTATGTTGGAGATGGAATAAAAAAAAGAATTGATTTAATCCAAGAAATATGGGAGCTTTCACAGAGCTCCAACAACTTGTGAATGAGGATTACACATTTCAAGGAATGTTTCCAAAAAGATATGGAAAACGACAAAAGCTTTTACAAAGACGTTGTGGGAACATTTTCGGCTAAATTTTCAAGTTTAGGTGATATCCACAAAAGAGGATGAAACCTTTCTCCTGTCATTTGGATGAAACAAATTAATGCGTCTTGGTGGAAAAGAATAAAAGTTTTAGATGTTATGAAGAGTAAAAGAGGTGACCTTTTCTTTAAACTTGTTGATCTTACGAAAAAAATTTATGACCCAAATTTATTAATGGACATAATACTTTTATCTAAAGATAAATTACTAGAACAACCTGATGTATAAAAATTTTCATGGGAAAGCGAGTTCACTAACTCAATACAATTATCCAAGGAAGAAGTTGAAAGGTGGCTAGTTAGATATATCAACAAGAATAATTAAACACATGACATGTTGCACCAATTAGGAATGGAACTAAGAGATATAGAGAAATGAGTTGTTCAAAATAAAGACCAAACATGAAATCATGGTGCCCCCCATGAGGGAATACATAGAAGAGTGGCTAAGAAAATCCCTAATCAAGATCACTGAAACAAATTAGCAAGAAGGGGTTACAATAGTTATGCAAACTCTAGCACAACAACTATCTACAAAAGAGGCATCAACAAGCAAGTAAAGGTAGAGAAGAATTTCCATCACAGTTAGTCAAGTAGCAACCTTATTCTCATCCTTGCTATATTTCTTCTACAATAATTTTTCATATTCCCTTACATTTCCCAGTAATATTTGAGTCCAAGGGTTGAGCCTTGACTACTTTTCTTCTATCTTCCAAGTCTTTTTGTTTCACGATCCACAAGAGCCCCATCCCAGTCCTCTTTGAAGGTCAAGCACAACCTTTTATTTGTATTCCAAGACATTACATTTTTTTTAAAGAAATTTATTATTTTTTAGGTTTGCAAAGAACTAATTTGGGACATAACATTATTGTTGTCTCAAGACTTTGATTTAAGCATGAAATTTCAAATGTATGCCTATTATAATCTTATTTGATTTTAATGAAATGCTAATTTAAATTTTTCTTCCATATTTGGTCTGTACTTTATTTTTTATTTCCTTGAATTTTGTGTTCTAATTTGATGAATGTTGTGATGGAAATATCATCTTATTTTACTTCACACTCTTTTGGTTTATGATCTTGTAACACATTGTAAATATTTAGTCTCTATAATATACCTAGTCCTTTCTTAGGTACTCTTGACATGTGAATATTTATTTCAAACTAAGATTGGTTCTTCTCGAGTATTTTGTTTATATTCTTGCATGTTATTTAAAAATAGAGTATCACCTCTTTAAAAACACAGGGGGATTTTATCCCCGTGAGGTTGACTTAAAGACTGTAAAACAATATTTTGGATCAACAGAACCATGGAATTTGTTTTCACAATAATAAACAAGCAACCAACCAATTTATAAAATAAATTTTGAATTAAGAAATACATTTACGTCATTTCCATTGGAAATCCAAAAATAAAATTACCCAAACATTGTTTTGTTATGCCCTAAGGGGTTTTTTGCATAAAATAGATATAATTCACAATGTAATATTGTTGAAACAGGTTGGTTGTTGGAAGATGAAATGTTATCATTGACATTGTCTAACTGTTCTATGAAATGTTTTTTTTTGCGGAAATTCGGCTATACAAATTTGCATGAAATCACTTTTTTGTTGTTGTTTAAAATCCATTTTTGAATGCAGAAATGAATTCAACATGAAGAAAACCCCTCGGGGAACTCAGATTATTCAGAAATAATCACTCAAATATGTGGATCTAACAATTTCTCTCCAAATTTCGGGAAAATGTCCTCAGAAAATATCATCGGAAAAGAGTCGTTTTGTAGAATGTTTAGACTGCGAAATTATAACTAGTATGGTAAATAAGTTGTCCATTTTTAGGAAACATTTGTGTGCAATATATTTCTCCTAATAAGAGCTTGTAAAATTCTAGGACCATTGGAATAACTTTCACATCCAAATGTGATCCTGAATCATGATCCTGCAAAATCAAATGAATAATTATTCAAATTCATGTGCATACATAACATAAATTCAATGAGATAAATAAATTATAAATAAAATATAGACCTACTAGAATCAATGAGGGAGAACTTGAAGGACTTGCAATCATATGGAATGAGATGGGAACTGAATAATTGTCCATTTCATATAATAATTCATTTTTTCTTGCATATGAGCCAAAACCATCATCTTGGGAAGCATAGAAGAATATAACTTCAAAAAGAATTTTGAATAAATTTTCATAATTTTCATAAAGTTCACTATGTTCATAATTATATCATAACACCCATATGGATATGGATATAAAAAATACCCCTCTGCAATAATTTATGAGTGGCACCGAAAAGTGACCTCTGTTATTTCCTCCACAAAGAAAAAGCTTTCCAAAATTTAAATGCGGATATTTTCATTTGCATTTTGTAAATTAAATGTTTCTTAGTGTGTTAGTGATAAATCACTGCACCGATGTTATACAAATGGTATATCATACCAATTAAGAAAGTTAAAAAATAATGTGTGCATCTAACATCAATGCACCAAAATATACAAATAAAAATATCTCTATTAATTTTTATGTAGCCACCATACCGATGCTCTATGTCCTTTATAGTGCATTGGAGAAGCTAATTACCAAATAAAAAAAAAGAGCATGTGTGTTTATAATCAATTTGTTGAAATATACAATGAAAAAATGAGTGGGAATTTTATTTTTTCTAAGTGAATAGCTTATTCATTCTTTCATTTTTTTTCTAAAATTTAGAGAGGATATTTTTGCAAGAGAGATTTACCAGCAACAATTTTGTAGTGGGTGGATTTTTTTGAAGAGGACAATTCAAAAGGGATCACCATAGGTCAGATACAAATTTGTAGAAGAGAAATTTTAGGTATATTTCATTCTGCTGATCATCTTAATATTTCCCCTATTTGATTAAATAAAATTTCAGTGCATTCCCAAAAAATTTAAAGGGTTTCATAGTTGCCTTTGGTATTGAAAGCACTAACTTGTTTTTTTTCCTTCTTTCGCTGGCTATATTTCACAAGGAGATTTTTTTTTAAGAAATATAAATTTATAGGGTTTCTTTACTTATACATGGGGCATTTGGTATCCATTTAAATGGAACCACTCATTGCATCAGATCCAAAAAATCTCTTCCATTGTTAGTTCTTTTTAACACTGTCTAGAAACATTCATACACAAACTTTTGAACATCATTTTTAAGACCTTCCCATAAAAAATACTTTTTGATCTTCTGGTAAGATTTCAAGAACCTTGAATGTCCTCCTATAGGAGAAATGTGAAATTCCAAAAGGAGCTTATGTTTGAGCTAGGAATTCTTACGTAAATATAGAAGATTGTGATATCATAAAAAAACATTCTCCCACACAAATTTATCTAATGCACTAAGGTCCTCTTGTAGTTGTTGAATGACCTTGTATACCTATTCATATTCCTTCCATTTTGTCCTTTCTTCTTCCACCTAATCAAATTGCGGAATAGAAAAAAAACCTATTTAACCCTCTATTTCTTTTTCTTTCCTTGAAAATGCATCTACCATAATATTATGATTTTCTTTCTTGTAGATACCAATTTCATAACCTAGAATCTTTGTAACCCATTTTTAATAAGTACTTCAAACTATCATTTCAATTTCAATAAGTTCTTCAAACTATCATG
>JASDQU011312640.1:3495-17991 GCA_032191745.1 Picea mariana
GTTTGAGATATATGAAAATCATCTTCACTACTAATACATGTGATTCCTTCGGTGCTGCTTGAAATCGTGCCACCTGTCCAAATTCCTGCATTACATCTGGTCTGGATGCTGTCACATATAGAAGACTACCAATCATTGACCTGTATTGCCTCTGATATGTAGACTTTGAATCATCATCTTTGATCAGCTTGCAACTGGTTTGCATGGGAGTGATAACTAGTTTGCAATCTTCCATTTTGAACCTCTTTAGCATTTCTTTGATATACTTGGTTTGAGAAATAAAAATTCCTTGTTTTCTTTGATGTATCTCAAGACCTAGAAAGAAGGATAGTTCTCCAAGTAATGACATTTCAAATTCACTCTGCACGTCCTTTGAAAATTTCTTGATGTAGAGGTTGCTATCTTCACTTCCTTTTTCGAACCTTGTCTACTGTAGATATTTATCTAGTTTAGAGTACCATGCTCTAGGAGCTTGTTTTAGATCATACACGACCTTCTTTAATTTACACACATAATCTGCATTCTCTGACAACTGAAATCCTTCTGGTTTTTCAATGTAGACTTCTTCTTCAAGTTCCCCATTCAAAAAAGATGATTTTACTTCCATCTGATACACTTTAATATTTTTGGAGCATGCATAAGCTAAAAGAAATCAGATTGCTTCCATTCTGGAAACTGGGGAAAATGTCTCTTCAAAGTCGATTCCTTCAACCTGTGCATATCCTTTACATACCAATCTATCTTTGTTCCTTTTAACCTGTCCATATTCATTCAATTTATTCCTGTATACCCACTTTGTGCTGATCACATTCTGATCCTTTGGTCTTGGAACCAATTCCCAAGTGTTCTTTTTCTCTATTTGATCCAATTCTTCTTCCATGGCCTTATTCAAAAATTAATCCTTGCTGGCCTCTTCAAAACAGTTTGGTTCAATCGTAGATGAGAGTGCTAGGTGAGTTTGTTCCGGTGAACGGATTATTCTTCTAGTCTCAACTCCTGCATCTTTGTTTTTGATAATCTGATCTGAAGGATGATTCTTCTGTACTTGTCTGCTAGGTGTCTTTGGAGGCACTTGTTGAACTTGATCTTCTACTTCTGCTGGATCCTCTTCATCTTAAACTTCTACTTATTTTTCATCTTCTACTTCTTCTTCATAAAGTTGTTCCATTGATTCATTTTCTTCTTCCTTTAATTCTTGTCTACATGTTTCATCAATTATTACGTTGATGCTTTCCACAACTTTGTTCAATCTCAGGTTGTAACACTTGTATGCTTTCCTTATACTTGAGTAACCAAAAAGTACTCCTTTGTCCACACGAGAGTCAAACTTTCCCATTCTTCCATCTTCTCTTTTGATGTAGCATTTGCCTCCAAAAAATCTGAAGTGATTCACATTTGATAGTCTTCCTTTCCATAGCTCCTAGGTAGTTTTTTCAGTTTTGTTTCTGCGTATTAATCTGTTTTGAATGTGAACTCCTGTATGCACTGCATATGTCCAAAAGATATCTGTCAATTTGGAATCCATTAGCATTGTTCGAGCCATTTCCTATACTATCTTGTTATTTCTTTCAACAACTCCATTCTGTTGAGGTGTCCTAGTAATGAGGAATTGTCTTTTTATTCCATGCCTGCTGCAGTAGTCCATAAATTCCTTTGAAGTGAACTCTCCTCCATTATCAGATCTCAAGCATTTGATTTTTGAATCCATTTCATTTTCAACCATTTCCTTGTAGACCTTAAAGTTTTCAAAAGCTTCTGACTTATTCCTGAGAAAACAAACTACAGTCATTCTTGTATAATCATCAACTAATAACATAAAATATTTCTCACCTTTTAAACCCTTTTTTGTAGTTGGTCCAACTAGATTAGTATGCACAATTTCTAGTGGTCTTGTCATTGAATATTCTTTTGATTTAAAATAGGTCTTTGTTTGCTTTCCTTGTTGACAATGATTGGATAAAATGTTGGTTGGTTTCGTGATCTGGGGCATTTCTCTAACTGCTTCCCTTTTGCTGACTTTGACAAGGTTATCAAAATGTATGTGACCCATTCTTTTGTGCAATATCCAACTTTCATCTTCATTTACTAGGAAACACTTTTCATTTCCAATTTCACTTAATACATATAGGTTGCTTGAAGTTCTCGCATCTGTTGCAATCAATTTTCCTGAACCTTCTTTTCTTATCTCGCACTTTTGTGAATCGAAAGTAAATTTATGACCTTGGTCACACATTTGATTCACACTTAGAAGATTATGTTTCATATCTTCTACTAGTAGAGCATTTTCTGCCCTGGTATTTCTTGTTCCCAATTCTAACTATGCCTTTTCCAATGATTTTAGCTAAATCAACATTTCCAAAGGAGACTGATCTATCTCTTTCCTTTTTTAATGTAAGAAACATGTTTCTATCACCTGTCATGTGTTTTGAACAACCACTGTCAACATACCAACCACGTTTCTTCTGCTTAGCTTGTAGAGTGTGTGTGCATTCTTCATTTCTATATTGATTTTTCTTTCTTATCCATGTCCTTTTTTGAGGTTCATGTCTGTGACTGTTGTTGTTCTGTTGTGGTTCTCTAGGAGGGACTGTCATTCTGCAATCTTTGGCCATGTGTCCAAAGTTGTTACATTTGTAGCATTCCACTTCAGTGCTCAAAGATTCAAACCCGTTGTAACTTCTTCTCTGTGTTTCACTAGGCATTCTTGGATAAACCTTTTGTGTATGACTTTCAAAGTTATTTATATTYCTGTTGTTAGCTTTGCAATTCACAACTTTATGTCAAAAGTTATTACATGCATAAAATAAACCAAAAAATATAGTTTGATACCCGGGAGTTAAAGATCTTGTRAAATGAGGTACTCTTRTGAATCCTTTTTCTTCCTGAGGCCTATCTATTTCTATCGATCRTTCATTCTRAACTCTRAATCTTSTCAGTGGAGGAGTGTCCCTGTAATTTTGTTTGTAGACCGTCCTATCCCCTTTGATTTTTTCTRCATAGCTATTTGGATATGTTTCTTGTTATGTTGTTTTGGAGCTTGATCCCTTTTCTRTCTGATTGTATCCAAGTCTGGACTTATCATGATGGGGTTTTTGACTGCTGATAATGTCATTCAAAACTTTTGAGCTGTTCTGCATATTTTTCTTTTGAAGATCCTTTCTTAATGTGACAATTTCTTCTTCCAAATTTCCAATGATCTTGTCTCTTCCTTCTAGCTGTTCTTTGAGTGCTTCTTCAATTATTTTATCTTCTTCAATTTGAACCTTCAAATTTGTGATCATTTGTTCTAGTTCCGGAGTGTCTTCTTTCTTGTCTAGTTCTGCTTGTAGTTTCTTGTTTTTCTTGTTTTCTCTTCTGATAACTTCTATGGCACACAACAATTCTTCTCGGTAGTCAACTTTTGCCTCTTCATATTATTCTTCGGCCTCTTCATATTATTCTTCAGAGTCTTCTTTATGAGAGTCTTCTACTGCCATGAATATAACTCTTTCTGTCTCACTGTCACTAACTTCATCTTCATCTAATGATGAGATGTCTTCTTTGGTGCATAAGCTTTTCTTGAAAAAATTCTTTATGGTTCTTTTGCCTTTATATGTTTGTTTGCTATTTGAGTAACCTTCATCATTTCCATTTTTCTTATGAGGAATATTTGAGTATCTGATGATGTATAAGTAGAATGAGGGAACCAACGACAAGTATAGAGGTAAGATTCCTTTGATTTGTTTTATATGTCCAACCACCCTGATGTATAAGTAGAATGATGGAACCACTGTCACACTATCACTGTGCGATATACTGCTGTAAACCTGTACCAATAAACCTGCACCAAATAACATGTACCAATAACCTAAACCATGTATCAACCATGCATCAACTTGTACCTCAACCTGTAATCAACCTGTACCATAAACAAGTGCATCAACCATGCACCAACCTGTACCAAACAACTTGTAATAAAATTGTACCATAAAAAAGTGTATCAACCATGCACTAATCTGTACCTCAACTTGCAAAACTTCCTTAACTTTAACAACAAGAGACTAGCATTTTCATCAAACTTTACTTTAGTCTCACACGACTAGTTTTGGATTAGTCAAGAACCTTAACTTGAAATAATCATAACTATGTACCTGTAATGAATAAAGATATGAAAATAATACACAATATTCTTCAGTGTGTTTTATGAAATTCCTCCAGGTGTCACTACTTGGAACCTCTCAAAAAAGGAGTTATAGAAAAAATGGCATACTGTGTTGAATTCTGGCTTATTCTAGAGAATGAACTTGTAGAGCATGAACCACACAAAAAATTTGTTGTATGGAACTGAAAATTTTACATAGAATACTAAAAAATGCAATATAACCAACACATTTGGTCTTACTAAATTTGGATCTATTATGAAGAAGTTATGATGTTTTTATCCGAAACATCTGTTTTAGACTAGTTTCAGGACTAGCCACCAACCTTATTTTCCATGGAGTGTAACTCCAAAACTACAATGACCCACAAGATGAAATTCATACCACAACTACTTGGATATGTCTTCTTAATTTCCTCCAATTTCATGGTCCGAATCATTCTAAAAAAAAAATTATTGCAAAAATGGTGAGATGACCTATAAATAACATACCTTAGAAAGCATCATCAAAAGAATTTATCCTCCCTTGAATTTCGGCCTTCTTTACTTCACCTTCCCTCTGACATTCGGCTTAGATATCCTTTGGTTACCTCAGTCACCTGTAGATATTCAATATGCCCAAGAGTGATTAAAATGAGAGAGCCTTGCCTCTTATTCATACTCTCCAAGTAGCTTCCTTACAAGCATATTCTAGGCCACTTTGTCCACATAGCCACTTTGTCCACATTGTCACCTTTGTCCAACTTTTCCAGAATTTCCACTTGTCCATGTATCTTGTTAGTGCCATCATTTTTTCAATTAGAGATGGTCTTAGTCGATTCAGATTCCATGTGTCAAAGCGTGTGAGGTCAGGTACCGAACAACGAATGGGTCGAATTCAGCAAGTCGCCAGTTGGCCCTTGGAGTTAGGAAGGGATATCAGAACCAAAACATGTGTAAAAGGGTAAAGGTATTTTCCCTAAGAGTCAAGTATTGTCAAAAGAGGAGGTCTTATGTGCCTAAGGTCAAGGAAAGTTGTTAAACTAAAGTCACGTCATCAGGCGAAGTGACCATCATCAACTCATTATGAAGTCAGAAAGAATGAAAAATCACGACGCTCATATCACATATGCTCTGCAACTCTTATCAGTTTTACTTCGCACACTTCAAAATGTACCCGTCGCATGGATGTAATGTGAAAATATTAAAACCTATGTCAGTCTCCATGGATTCAGTGTCCCCTAGCATGTTTTCATCTCTCGCCCGCCCGATTATAAATTCCAAGTGCTCTACATGTATTCTGTTCACTAGTCGAATTTATGCACTGCCTACAATTCTTCTCACAATCCCAGGTCAATTGATATTACCACCTTTGGCTCGTGCCAAATCCATCACGAGTAGAACAAATATGCATTGCACGATGACAACATCCCATAACATAAGGAAGGGTGCACGAAGTGGTAGGAATGTTGGGCCCGAGCCTCAAAATTTGACCTTGGTCAATGAATATCTAAAGGTCACAACGTCTTTTCAACAGGTTGGATGCATGACCTTTTGCAGAAAAATCCAAGGATTCAACATGAAGCTAGCGGAACAGTTCGCACTTATGTTCGACGGGTCCCACACGGTAATTGCGGGTGTCTCTTTCCAGGTGACAGAAGAAACTTTGTCGACTGCAACAAAGATCCCTCTACGCAACAAAAGGTGGTTTAAAGGCATGCCATTGGACACACTGTACTACAAAGACTTCATCAAGCGAGACTATTTAGGTAGGAGAGTCGAAACAAGCATTCCAAGTAGATATTTGCAGGAGCCCTTTCAGAAAATCCTGGGAGTAATTCGAAAATATTTCACCTGTGAGGGAAGGTTTGATAGGATGCATTCACATCACATTAGATTTTTGATGCATTTCACAGGAAGGAGACCGTTAAATCTTCCCTTCTTCTTACACCAAAGTCTCTGAGAAATGGCAGACAACACCTGGGATAAAGCAGATCAACCGAAGAGGAAGCTATATCATGTCTCATTGATTAAGTTGTTGGTAGTTGAAGAGTTAAGGGGATTGGGAAATGATAGGGATTCATTTCTACTTACAACGGGCATTCCCAATGATCCAAAAGGAGATTTCCCTCTACCCGCAGAAAAGGTAACATCGCATCGCGCAGAGGCTGAAGTAGGAAAGGCTACGGAGGAAGGAAAGACTTTGGAAGCCATGTCCCCCCAATAGCTAATACCCCAGAAAAGGGGTAGGCCAAGGAAGAACAAGGAATCTAGGGAGACCCAAGTCCCAAGCGAACCATGCACAAAGTCAGCCACTGAAGAGATACTCATGAGTGCCATTCGGCTAGAACTTGTCGAAGGTACGAGTCGAGAAAGCTGGTACAGAAGGAGGAAGGCAGTCACTGAGAGCACATATGTTCGTGAGCCATCGCAACAAGTTAGGCAAGCACAACTCGCTATCGTCGAGTTGTACCAGGAAAACAGAGATCTGAGGCAAAAGTTAGTAGCAAAGACCCTCAAAAAATCAGCATCAAAAGGCCACGATGGAAATGTGGCTTGGCTCAAGAGACAGGTCAGGGAAGTGCAAGATACAATCATACATCTACGTGAAACACATAGGGCATTGGAAGAAAGGAATGCGAAACACTTCATGGAATGTGAATCGACCATGGAGAAAGTCCACGCGGTTCTGGCTGGCGCGCAGATGAAGCTGAAAGGAAATGCAGTTCTGAAAAGGCAAGTGATGAACCTGAAAAGGTGCAACTGGTCCCTCAGGAGAACGCTTAGGGTATCAAGATTGCAAACGAGACCAGAAGCATGATCGAGCAACTCCATTTTTTTTTCTCAGACGTGGCGCATATTTTGTTTCCTCGTACCCTTTCCCTACCAGGAGTTAGAGACTCTGATAGATTCCCATGCAGAAAACCTATAACACATAGCGATGGAATATAATCCATTGTAAAGGACAATTGTATGTTAAACGTGCGACAGTTTGAAGAAATTCATTTTTCCCTGGCTAGGGTGATCATTTTGAGGCACCTGCAACGGTCTGCAGTCTCCCGCCACATGCATGCACCCACAAACGATCGCGCGACAGATATTGAGGCCATTACAATGTGTGGCAAGAATTTGATAGAACACTTGATTGTCTAGATGCCCTGTCAAAGGAAAGCATCGACACATCACTCTCTAACGACGATATCTTGTCGATGAATGAACCACCACAGCAAAGACGAGTGACTATGATGTGGTCGACTACAATCAGTTTCTATTTTTAGCAAAGTACCATTCGAAGAGCCATATGACATAGAGTAGTCGAAACTTAGTTTCTAGGGATAGTAGTTAGAGTGCATAATAGCCCAAGTGGCACACCCTTGCCTATATATTCCTTCTTTTCGATGTAAGCTGGGTTGGTTGGCTAAACAGTGTAGATAGTGACTATTGGTTGTAACTTTTTGATCCGATTGAAACTTAATGCAAAGGTCCTGAAACTTTGATGAAAAGATTATAACGATGGAATTCTGATGTATTGTATTCTTTCTTTGCGTATGTGATTTCCTATGCTCTTTATATTCACATATGTAATTTCTATCTAAATCGGAACGTGATTTTGAATCTAGAATTCACCATGCAGTGCTCTAGATTCGTGCCATTTAGAAAAACCGTGTTTCTTCTATATATATATTATAATTATCTATGTCTATATATGTCTTATATATGATAGGGGCCCTATCGGATAGGAATAGTAGGAAGGGCAGGTCCCAAACCCCTAGAGCTGTTAGTTGGTCAATCAATAAATAACAGTTAAGTTAATGAAGCTAACTCTGAATTCATCCCCAACGATGCTTCGAATTGCTTCATGTATTTGTCTCTCACCACACAAAATGATTTTTAACTGAATACTATTGCTCATTTATCCTTTATCCTCTCTATCTCAGTTACCAAGTCATTTGTTTCTATCACTTTCTTAAATCGATTCCATAGCCCAAGGTCTTGCTTCCTTTTGCCAATAGAACCAGATAATATTGTTTAAAGTGTTAAATCTAGCCGATAGTTTAAATACATATCCTTTATAGAGACCAAGTCTCCAGAGAGAGCCCTCTCCAGGTCCGAAAGTCTAGTTTCAGGCCTCAAAGTTGGTTTGTAGGTTTCCTCTGTCATTTTTTTTCTCAGCCGAACGAAGATTACAGAGTGCTAACATTCTGGCGCTGTTGTCAGGGATGGAATTGAATAAATTTTCCTTGGGAGAACGACTAAAGATATAGTTTTGACCCCTGAGGGTAACAGTGGGACAAACACCTGTATTGGCTGAAAACCTTTACCCTGGTGACTCCAATGAAAAATACCAGTACCACGTAGTCGTGCCATTCATAAATCCTGGCTCTGAAGACCATTTATACCAGAGCCAATCCTGACCCGAACCCCATAGAGCCTATGTATGATCCCGAGATACTTCTGTGCAGGGTGAGGGAGCAGGTGAAATACCCATTCTACTACCTAGACATAAATCTGTCCTTGCCCAAGGATGGGGCACAAAGAATTGACGACCTCGAGTTTGACACCTTGTTCGAACAAACTTTGTTCAAGTCTAAATCAGAAACCAGCTTGGACCATATAATTTTTGATGAGGAGAGGTTTCGATCTCTAATCCCACAAGCTGTGAAATCCACTCAAAACATCCCTCAAATCCTAAACCCCCCTAAAGTAATGGCCACTAGATTCACCTCCCTTGTTCTGCCATCCCAACTGCATGATTTTCCCCAGAACTACAGCGAGAGGATCAAGCTATATGATGCTGAAGGGAATGTTTCAGCAAAAAAGCATCTGGATTGGTTCAATGATTTCATTGACCTAGAATAGGTAGACCATGCAGACGCAAAAATGAGGTTGTTCATGCAGAGTCTTTTGGGGGAAGTGATAAGCTGGTTTAAATCCCTCTCAACAGCAAGCATTCAAGACTTCACCGTGCTTGAAATGTCTTTCATCACTAGATGGGGAGACAAAAAGAATCCTTTGCAGCTGCTGACACAGTATAATAATATGAAGGTAGCACTGAAGGATATGGTTCAAGAGTTCTCGACCCGTTTCATGAGGGTTTACCACTCAATCCCCGCAGAAGTCCAGTCGCCTCCCAGGGTTGTGTAGTTGCGATACGCTGACTCCTTTGACATTGATTTCACCTTGCTGTTGAGGGAGAGAATATATGAAAACTTAGATTCCATGATGAGTGACATGATCAAAGTCAAGGTTAACCTGATGGCATCGGGAAAGATAAAATAGAGTGTCAACAGAGGCGGGAAGAAACCCCAAGGGGATGCGTAGCCATCGACTTCTCAACTCGTGGATGACAAGTTCAAATTGATGGTGAAGACGATGGAGAAGTTGATGGAAAGGATGTCCATGGGAAACAAACCTGCCACCTGAGAACAATATGACCCCCAACCCAGAAATCAGAACTTTAGAAGAGGCCCGGTTCTGCAGATCAAGCATAGGGAACAAAGAGACTAGGGCGACTAGCAAATACGACCCCTGTTCCAAAACAATTATGTAGACGAAGACTTAGATCATATGTTCGAAGATCAAATGCATTGCTGCGATGAAAAAGACACGCACATGTTTTTGACGAAGGGGGAACATGATCGATACATGAGTGAAAATGATGATATTATGTTGTAGACAGATGATGCGCTCTCTTGGGAAAAAAAAGAATTCAGGAAAGGTTATCACATTGCCATCATGCAGTTCCAAAAGCAATACAACCTTAGGAGAAAAAAGGCATCTACAGAGTCTCAGCAACCAAATCCCATAAGGGAGTCTCAATAGCCAAATCCCATAAGAGAGCCTCAATAGATGAATCCCATAAGAAAATATCCGATGGATATCCCTTCCCTAAGTCGACTGAGGCAAGACAACCCGACCAAGGATGTGAAGAAAAAGGAAAATTCAAAGGAGGAAGTTCCAAGGAGAGCACCAGAAACGAGTCGAGAGACATGCACCAAGGAGGTAGAAAGGGTCTCTCCCCTTTTAACTTTGAGAATGAAATGGCCAAGATTAAAATCTTTGTCCCTTTCAGTGAACTCATCAATAAAGGAGAATATCAGGGTCAAATTATTAAAATGCTAAATATGGGGGGGACTCCCGACACTTTGAACATCCAGGATGATCACCCTACCATTTTGTTTGGTCCACGCGTGGAGGAGGTAGGTGACACTGAGGACGTCCCGCCATTCTATGTCAGTCTCAAGGTCCATGACATGACCTTACATAACGCCATGCTGGATTCGGGTGGGTTGCACAGTATCATGCCCAAGGTGATCATGGACGAGTTGGGTTTGGACATCACCAGGCCCTATAAGGATCCTTTTTCTCTCAATTCAAGGAAAGTCAAATGTTTGGGCCTGATCAAAGATTTGTTTGTGTCACTGGAAAAAATACCCTCTAAGAATATGGTCATGGACGTGGTCATGGCCGATATACCCCCCAAATTTGGCATGCTATTATCCAGGTCATGGGCCGCGAAATTGAAGGGAACTCTGTAGATGGACATGTCGTATGCCACCATCCATATCTTTGTCCAAGAGAGATGATTATATAGAGAAGTACTGTTAAAATACATGGTGAGCAGTAAGATGCACCCAAATAACCACCCCATCTACTCCGTCGATACTGAGATCAACTCTTCCATATTTTACAATGACCTCAGTTTGAAGAGGAAGAATCGACAATTGTGATGTGCAGTAGAGTGCGCAGACCCGAGGAACCACGCAGAGGACGAGATGTGGAACATAAGTTTCGATGGAGCCGTCTGCAAGGAAGGAGCAGGGGCCGACATGTGGATATGTCCTCCTAAGGTAAGCAAAAAACTCTACTCATATAAGCTCACTTTCGACTGTACAAATAACATAGCTGAGTATGAGGCATTGATTTTGGGCCTGAGAGTTTTGAAAGAGTTGGGCACAAATATAATAGCGATGCATGGAGACTTTGATGTCGTTATAAAACAAGTGAAGGACATATACCAATCCAAGCACCCCAGGCTCAGAGCGTATAGAAACCTAGTGCTGTACCTCCTTGAATAATTCTCGGAGTATAATTTATCGGCGATCCGGAGGGGCATAATCAAATTGTAGATGCCTTAGCCACCTCGGCCTTAGTTTTTAAAATTCCCATTTTTCCAAAAATAAAGTATGAGATCGAAGTCAAACATAGGCCGACGGTGCCCAATAATATCAAGTATTGGTAGGTGTTTGATGATGACAAATAGGTGGAGAGATTTCTCCAAATGGGCGATGAGTTTGCTAATATAAACATTGATGATGAATGCTGCTCTGACGAAGATGAAAGTGCAAATGCACCTAATAACAACAAACCTTTCCAGAACCAGATAGCTGGGAGGGACATAATACAACTTAAGAATAATATCATCCCAAAGGGATTAGTTCCGTTGGAAAATCTGTTTGATGAAAATGATGTGGCTAGAAATCCCAAGATCACTACAAATGATGAAGATGTCAAGGATTGCAATATCAGGACCCAGGAGAATCCAAAGATAACAAAATTATCAAAGACACTTAGTCCAGAGGTCAAGTAGGACTATATCAAACTAATGAAATATTTTCCCGATGTTTTCGCCTGGAGCTATGACAATTTGAAAGTCTACGACACTAAAGTGATTCAACACGTCATTCCTCTCAAAGAAGACCAAAAGAATTTCAAGAAAAAGATAAGATAGATGAATCCCCTACTATTGCCGCTAATCGAGAAGGAGGTAAAGAAAATTTTCGAAGCCAAACTTATTGTTTCTTTAAGGTTTTTGAAATGGGTGGCCATCCTGATGCCTGTGAGGAAAAAGAGCGGTGGAATAAGGTTGTGCATGGATTTTCGGAATATGAACAAAGTATCCCTCAAGGACAACTACCCACTCCCTAAGATTGACTACATCCTGCAAAAGGTAGTTGGGTCCCAGAAGATGTCTATGCTAGATGGATTTTCAAGTTACAATCAGATCTTGGTACACCCAGATGACCGGGAAAATATAGATTTCACGAGACCATGGGGGACGTTCATGTATGCCAAGATGCCTTTTGACCTGATGAATGCAAGAGATACTTTACATAGGGCGATGGATATAGCATTTGCTGAGGAAAAGGATAAATTTGTCATAATATATCTAGATGATCACCTCATTGTATATTCTGATTCCGATGAACAACACCTCGAGCATCTGAAGAGGGTATTCCATAAATGCAGGAGATTCAACATATCCTTGAATCCAAAAAAGTCTCATTTTCGGATGTAAGAGGGGAAACTGTTGGGGCACATCATCTTGAAAGAAGGTATAAAGATAGACCCCAACATGGTTGAAGGGATCCTGAAAATCAAAACTTTGCGCAACAAGAAGGAGGTGCAGTCCTTCTTGGGAAAAGTGAATTTCTTGAGAAGATTCATCCCAAACCTGACGAAGATTATAAAAAATATCAACTGCATGCTCATAAAGGGGAATGAAATCAAATGGAACCCCGAAGCCAGAAAATCATTTGAAGACATCAATATAGCACTGACTAAAGCTCCCATGTTGGCCAGCCCGGATTTCACAAAGGATTTCATCTTGTTCTCATTCACCTTAGAGCATACCATTGTTGGCATATTGTTACAGAAATACGATTAGAACTTTGAGAAGCCTATAGCCTAGTTCAGTAGGATGCTGAGGGATTCCCCACTGAGGTATGATATTATGGAGAAACAAGCATATGCCTTAGTGAAATCCCTGAAGGAATCTAAAACTTACATATTACACTCCCACATTATCACTTATGTGCCCAACAACTCAGTCAAGGATATTTTGACTTAGCCTGACCCTGAGGGAAGAAGAGGTAAGTGGATTGCAACCATGCTAGAATATGACCTTGAAATCAAGCCCACAAATCTGATCAAAGGACAAGGCATCACAAAACTGATCATGCAATCGAACTGCAGCGTCCTGGGAATCAACTTCATCGTTGATTTGTCAGAAAATCCCTATGAAGAAACAACCGAACAGGTGGCTTAGAAGTTCATTGATTCACCTTGGTATACATATATCATCTATGTGTTGAGGAATTTTCAAGCTCCTCCAGGGTTAAGTAAGACCAAGGCTAGATTCTTAAATCTCAAATCTACTAAGTTCTGCATCTTGGATAACTCACTGTATGGAAAGATCCGGGAGGGATATTACTGAGATGTATACTAGAAGATGGCACAGAACATTCAATCAGAGAATTCCACAAAGGAGACTATGGGGGACATCACTACTGGAAAACCACCATGCATAAAATTCTTAGAGTGGGGTACTATTGGCCCACCATCTTCGTAGATGTGTACAAAGAAGTTTCTAGTTGCCACGAGTGTCAGATTTTCGATGGAAGGAGAAATATGCAACCCCTTCCGCTGAAATCAATCTCGGTTGAAGCGCTGTTCATGTAATGGGGCCTGGACTTCATAGGAGAGATACATCCACCATCCTCGACTCAACACAGATGGATACTTACAACCACTGATTACTTCACGAAATGGATTGAAGCAGTTCCAACGAAGCAGGATATTGACACGATCATCATTAAGTTCCTGAAGACTAACATCCTTTCTAGGTTTGGGTGCCCTATCAAGATAATCACAGATAACATGACCGCATTTAAGTCCAATAAAATGGAGAAGTTTTGCAAGGATTACAATATAACCCTGGGACATTCTACAACATATTACCCATAGGGTAATGGGTTAGAAGAATCATCGAATAAAAGTTTAACCATAATCATTAAAAGAATCCTACAGGACAACAAGAAGGCCTGTTATAAGAAGATTGTTTATGCATTGTGGGAAGATAGGGTCACTACCGAAAATTACATCTCCACGTCACCATTCCAGATTGTATATGGCACATACACGATTTTTCCTACCTCACTGGGATTTCCTGTCAGGAAGTTGTTGCAAGAGCAAGAGGCTGAGCCAGATGACACAAAATGAAGGATAAATCAATTGATTCATGTGCAGTAGATGAGAGAGCAGGTCTACAACCGATCACATCTTCACCAAGAGAGGATGAAGAAAAATTTCGACAAATGCTCTAAACAGGAGGAATTTCAGGTGGAGGATCTAGTGCTAAAGTTGATCACGAGGAACGAAGATAAGGGAAAGCACAAAAAATTCAATCATCTTTGGACAATCCCTTTCAGAATCTGCACGTATCATAGGAATAACACATATATGTTAGAAGAACTTAATGGAGAGACCACTAGTTGGGGGCCTGTAAACGACAGGTTCCTCAATCACTATATGGTGTAGTAAGGTCCATTTAAGTTTCATGTCATTGTAAATATTCATTTTATTCTTGTTTTTAAAGA
>JASDQU011312644.1:0-24135 GCA_032191745.1 Picea mariana
ATGACCGAATAAGTCTTGAATCATTTGATTTGTCTCATCAACTTGAACTATGTTATTATTGTCATCTACTTCCATGGAATCATTAACTTGATCTTCATTATCTGCTTCAAGTTCTTCATCTTGTACTACAACATCATTTCTGCTACTACTTGGTGCTTTATGCATAAAGTTAGGGGGCAAATCTAACTTTATAATTACAAACAATCATGAAAAATTAGTGCATGTATAAAACATTATAAAATTTGAGAATATAATAAATATTAAAATAGATAATGAATATACATACCATCGGACAATATTCATTTGATCCCCCGTCCATGTGCCCATATTTTCTACAATTTTTTGTAGCTGTTGCTATTAAAACTCTTTCGGGGTGTCTAGTACAACAATTTTTGCAAGGGCAATAACATTTACTGTCACCCTTTTCACCCTCTTTAATTATTTTCCCAGCTCTAATGTTTTCTGACATTCTTCCCCACAGACTTATACTGAAACAAATATCTATTTTTTGTTCGCTGAGAAGACCCGCAAACCCTTTTTGAAGCGTCGTAATTATAGCAAACTTGTCGCAACATCCATCAAATGCAACATATTTATAGATTTTGTAACATCGCAATTTCGACGTAAAAAATTCCTAAGTGACCGTTGGTATTTTGACTTGGTGAACATACTAAGGTGACCGTTGGAGGGGAAAACCTAGTTTCGCAAATGTCACAATTGCGACATACATTTTCACAAACATGGCAAGAGAGACGTTCCAGTGGAAAACATGGCAAGAGCGACGTTAACGTGGTAAGACCGACGTTAACGTGGAAATTGCGACATACATCTTTACAAATGTGGCAAGAGAGACATTCTAGTGGAAAACGTGGCAAGAGCGACGTTAACGTGGCAAGACCGATGTTAACGTGGCAATTGCGACATACATCTTCAGAAACGTGGCAAGAGTGACGTTCCAATGGAAAACGCAGCAAGAGCGACGTTCCAGTGGAAAATGTGGCAAGACCGACGTTAACGTGGCAAGACCGACGTTAACATGGCAATTGCGACAAACATCTTCACAAACGTGGCAAGAGAGACGTTCCAGTGGAAAACGTGGCAAGAGAGACGTTCCAGTGGAAAACGTGGCAAGAGCAACGTTAACGTGGAAAGACTGACGTTAACGTGGCAAGAGCGACGTTATCGGGCAACATGAACTTTTTTTTTTAAATTTCTTCTATTTTGCGACAATATGGACAATTTTGTCCATAACGCCGCAAATAAAACGTCGGAATTTTTACAATATGTAGTAGTGCTCTGTCTCTAGTTCAAATAATTTAAAATTTAATGATTTTTTTGGTATTATCCTCAGTGAGGAAATGCGACAGAAAATCATAGGTGAGACATCAGGTAATGCATTAAACATGGAGAACAGGGAAAGACAAAAGGATAGAGGAAAGGGCTCAGGGAACCATGGGAATTCTAGGAAGGCCATATCCAAATCCAGACTAGGAAAAATAGAGTACTAGAATTATGGGAATAAAGGACATCTGAAGAAAGACTGCAGAGCTCCAAAAAAACAAATAAATGGACAAAAGGAGAAAAATCAAGAAGCAAATGTAACAGGTGATGTGTTACAAGATGCTTTGATTCTTTCTGTAGATAACATTTCTGAGTCTTGGGTAGTAGATTCAGGGGCTTCATTTCATGCCACACCCCATAGGAAATGTTTTCTAGATTATGTTCAAGGCGATTTTGGACAATTTCATTTGGGTTATGATGCACCATGAAAAATTGTTGGAATGGGAAAGGTAAAAATAAAGAAAAGGAATGGAAACTAATGGTTGTGTTGAGAACTCAACACACCCTAAAAGTCGTATCAAATTTTTGTCACTTTTTGGGTACCACTTGTTTTCTTCATTTGTCTAACTCAATTTCATTTTTTGAAATGGTTTATCTTTGTTTGTTTTCATGTTTCTTATCACCTAGTCAGGTTTGTTTGAACTTGTGAAACCTCATGTCTGAAGGACCTTAACACTTGAATTAATAATTGACAGCTAAAAACTGCACCTAACGTCATCAGGTTTGACGTTGGAAAGAATTCAAGTGAGTAAAGCAACCACAAAAAAAAAAAATAGTCGTCGAGCACTGATCCTACTCGGCATCGGAAGAAGGCAGTTTTGGTTAGCATAAGATTCAAGAGATAGTAGATCCCCTTCGGCATTGATGAAATACGAGAAAGACAGATGCTAACCAAGGGTGTAAAGAAATCATCGATAGTCGATGCCCTACGCACCTTATTGGGATCGGAGAAATCCATAAAGGTTACAACAATAATTTTGACCGCGATAAAATTATCGCCGATCACCAATCCCCGATGCATCTTTGGCATCAGGACTTTTTCGAGAGAGTCAATCCGAGAACACTTGGGTACGTTTATCGCCGATCGTCGATCCTTGCAACTTTTCGACGTCGACAAGTTAGGACTAGTTTTTAGAATGTATGGCTTAAAGAAAGTCCCAACCCCAGCTAACATGAGCGAATGAAGTCACTTGTCTTGAAGGCCACGTTTCTTTACCACGTAAGAGGATCGTACAGTCTAGTTTTATTCTGAGCCATTTTTTGTGTTCCCTAGGTCCTAGTCAGCTTGGCCACATCATGTCTTTATGGCAAGACCTATCAGCGTTGAAGATTTTGCAGGAGGATATCAATGAAAATGTTCATAGCACAATCCCGACCCCTGAACCACCAACTAAAAGAGAGAAACGATGGGACATTTGCAGCATTAAATATAATCGGATTTTGGACATCTAAGGAACTAGTTAATGCCCAATCCCGGATTAGTTGTTATCTCGTGCGCCAATTAGACAAAAACATTTTGAAATCACCAATAGACCACATTACCACCTGTGCCTCTGTCGTCAACCCACAATGAATTTAAGTTTAAACATATCCGAATATCTGGCGGCAGAATTGATGAAATTACACTTATAACCTGAATTGAATGGATGAATCGACAAGGTAAGTTCATCCATGTTTAAATCTCTAGAATAGTTTTGAACAAATTCATTTTGCACGTAAGTTGAATTCTAGAGCATCCAAGGGAGAAAAGTGAGCTTCACAAGACTACACTAACTCTTTGATTATCTAAACTAGGTTTAACAAGCTTCAAAGATATGTATCCAAATATGTCAATTTGTTGGTTATAATTTATGTATGCGCACCCAATTTTCTTGCACAGTCTCTAAACTATGGTATAGCTGTAGGTAAGACGCTGCCGAGAAATCCAACCACCAAAAACTCGCCTAGAGCACCAAATATGAAAGAAGTTGAGATAGGAGAAGGTTCTTCTCTGGGGACTGTGAGTAGTTGGAGTACGCTCCTAGGGCAGAGCCTGTCATCAAAACAACAAAAAAGAAATATTTTGTTCAACCTCCGACCTTTGGTGATACATAGGAAAGCACTGGATCCAAGGTATCACTCCCACAGTGGGGGGATCTCTTCAACATAATTAGCCGGGAAGAATACCCAAAGTATATCCCACAAAATGACCCGAACGTAAGGGTGCTCGATGACCAGGTGTTCCCCAACATCCGACGGTCATATTTACACATGGTTCCATGTCAAGTAAAATAATTCATGGAGCACTCAATCATGGCTCAGGAAGTATTACAGCAGTTAAATGTTAAAGCAGTCAAGTATCAGGCATGGGCAGTGGAGATAAAGGAGATCCTTTCAACCCCTATGGACCAACACAGATTCCTGTATGCCAACACATGTGAGGAACTCTTCGTCAAATGGTCAGATAATGAGAAGAGTCATCCACTTAAGTGAAACCATTTGATGAATCTCAGAAGACAGAGAGATGAAAGCGCCATGTGGCGATGTTTTTGTTTTACTTAGCTTGCACTTTTTATAGTTACTTTTAGATAATAATTTGTTATAAATAAGAGGGTCAACATTTTAGAAAAAGTTCGATGGTTTTGGAAAAGACCCTCATTTTGGGAATTGTAAGGAACTATTTCAGAACTACCTTAATTGAGAAATCATGTTTAGGACCGGAGACAAAAAAAAATTACATCAAAAGCGTGTGTGATTAGATCATAAGGAGGAATTACTTCTGACTTTATCTCATGTATGGATGTTGTTATGAGTAAAAGTTTATGAATCTATTGATAAGTTAGCTAATTCAATATTTTTATAGTTCTTATCTATAATGATGGAAAGAAAATCTTTGTGCTAATGTGTGATTAGTGATTAGAGCTAAGGAAACTAATTTTCTTGCCATCATTTTATTTCATGTATGTTCTCTTTCGATTGTATCTCAATCAATAATTGAAATACCAGCAATTTGATGTATTAGTACTAGGCTTGTCGTAGGTGTGAAAATATTTGTCTGCATGATTGAGCACGAGGGTTATCCTAAGCTCAGCTTTCTTTATTAGTTAATTTTTCCCCCTTTTTTCTTTACCTAGCTGGTCTATACCAGCACCTATCTTTTATCAAACCCACTTATAAGAGAAAATACAAAAAGAGAATGTTCAAACTGAAGGAGGAGTTTTCACAAGAAGATATCATGTAAATCACTACGTAAATCCCATTGATTAATTGGCCAGATAACAAGATCTGGAGAACTAGTCCACTATCAAAAGATGCAGAGTCTAATTGGGCCTTGATGGCAGGGTTGGTTCCTACTGTTGATTTAAATGGATTTAGGACTCCTAAACAGAAATGGCGCTAGAAGGAGGGTATGCTGATTGAATGGATAACAATATTTTTGATATAATATTTCACATAGCCTTTATATTCAAAACAACCCACATGCATGGATGGTCATTCTCAAGATAGCCCACATACATTGAGTACTCCTGAAATGAGTAACTCACCCCAACAAGAGGAAGAAAATGTATTCTCTGAAATACCTTACGCACTTCCCCACAAGGAGTTGAACCAATTCAGAAGAATCACAAGAGCTTACTCTTGACAAATTGGAGTGCTACCCTTAGCTATGTTACTCCCTCGTAGAAAACAAGTAAGAAGACTAGTGCTCGACACCCCAACTAGGTTTTTGTCCACACAGTAGATGACCTGATAGATTTATCCCTCATCGAGATCGAACATCCCCTCAAACTAATCCCCAAAACACCAGCAGGTAGCTGCTCTGAGCCCGACAATTTCTCTTACGAGGAAGGGTTTAACTCGGAACACTCAGTTTCGGAGTCGAACGACGTGGAATATAACAATGATGGTAATGAATAAAGCGGAAACCCACCTCATAATAATCAACCTTGGTTGGACAGAGATGCTCTAGCCATCCCCGGACGAGTACAAAACCTTTCCCGACATCCAAAAAAGTTACTCCCTAAATTTGACCATGAAACCTCATGATTGCATGAAGACCATATCAAAAAATTCATACTAGCTATTAGACTGATGAATGTCCAAGATGAAGACGTAGTATGTAGGATTTTCCCCTATACTTTTGATAATTCGGCCTCCACGTGGTATTTGAACTTGCTTGTAGGGTCCATAACTAGTTGGACGAAGTTTCAAAAGGATTTTTTAGATAAATTTGCAGAAGAAACCACTACAGGAGCTTTGATGGCTGAGTTGTTTCCCGCCACCATGAGTTCCAAGGAGAAGGTTAAATACTTCAATCAATGATTCACCACTATCCTAAGAAAATTTCAACCCGAAGCTAAACTCACTCGGGAGTTGCAATTCGAAGTATACGCCAGTGCTCTCCCTACTTCCATTTCCATGTTTGTGAAGAGGGTTGCCAAACCAACCTTAGCTGATAATTTTGAGGAAGCCAAAACAATAGAATTCCAAGTGAAGGGATGTAAAGAAGGCCAAGTCTCATTAGTTAAGAAGGAAGCTCAACCTCCTCCCAGGAGAGGACTCTTGTTGACCAAACCCCCAAGGAAACAAATAGAACAAGGTCCCAAAAAAGGAAGTGGAGACATAGAAGACCTACAACGAATGATAAATAAGTTGTCAAATGAAATCATAGACATGAAAAGAAGTGTAGGGGAAGGAAACCAAGGCCAGAGGCCATATAAACCCTTTTTTAAAATAAATCCATTGTTCAAAGCAATTGAACCTCCCCCAGCCAACTTAAAAATCGATCTGGAAAATGTAGCATCCGACTCTTTCTATACCTATCACCAAGAGAAACATTCTGAAAGAGATTGTCCACAATGGGTGCATGCCATGAATTTGATGGCCAACTGGTTTCTAGACAAATTTTCCCTTACTAGNTAGGAAGAAGTCGACCCACTGGAAGAAACAACCATGATTCTATGGGACCCGTACCTACCCATGCCTTTCGATGATCTATTTGAGGTTCAAGAACCACTCGCAGAGGTCTTGACTATGCAAACGTGAAGTAAGGGTCAGCCTGTCTCAAATGACATTACCCTGGACCACACTTCGAGAGGAAAACAAATGTTTGATCACCCGAAAGAATCTATTGTCTCCCAAATAAATCCTATAAACATCCATACACGAGAATCACCCAAGCTAGATTACAACATTGTAGAATATTTGAAAAACTTGAAGGAAAATATATCAGTCATGGACATGTGTAGAATCCCCCAGCAAAAGGACTTTCTGTTACAAGCTTTAAAGTCTATAGAAAACCCTATAACATGCACTGTCCAAGGAAAAAATCCATCCCTATCAGATCTAATAAATAAGCCAACTGTAAACGCTTCCTCTAAAGATAAAAAGAGAAAGCCTTTTGTCCCACTGTTCCTCTTGACATTTGAAGTCTTCAACAGAAACCTCCATAATTGTTTGGTTGACCCAGGGGCATCCTCTAATGTTATGCCATTATCTATATGCAAGAAATTAAATGCAATCCCTCTCAAAAGTGATAAACATGTGATACAACTAGATAGAACCCAGGTGAAAGTTATGGGAGAACTCAAGGATGTCATGATCAGGATGGCAACACACTCAAAATTTGTTCAAGTGATTGACATCATTGTAGTAGAATCTATATATCCCAGAAGCTTATGGATTGCTACTTAGTCGAGACTGGTCCAAGAAGTTGAATGGATATTTTAGTATAGACTGGGCTTACCTTTGGTTGTCGTTAAATGGACACAAAAACATGATTAGGATCGATAGGGAAAGGTATCAAAAAAATATTGTCAGTGACCTAGAAGCCCTCAATGAAACCTCTTCCACAGATTTCCCCGTGCTAGGAAATTATTTTTGCAACTTCGATTTCAGGAATTTCTCCCCTCTCTCATTTGATGTCCCTCTTACTCAAAACTCCAAAATGAATTTTCAAGAAAAATTACCGACGGTGGCAAAAGAAATCCTCTTCTATCAATAACCTCTATTAAAAACCATAGAGCGGATAGAAGAAAAAGAGGAAAGTGGTAGGAAAAAAGAAACTTATGGTTTTCACTCACAAGTTTGGACCTTGTACTTTGATGGGTATAATTCACAAGAAGGATCGTGAACGAGGTGTATTCTCATTGATCCCAAAGGTAAACGAAATTTCATGTTCTGCACACTAGAATTTGAATGCACAAACAACACCACCGAGTATGAAGCTCTAGTACAAGGGCTAAGAAAATCCATAGACTTAAACGTTAAAGAACTAAAGGTTTACGGAGACTCTCAAATCATCATTAGACAAGTAAGAGAAATTATACACTACAACTCTCCCCACCTGAGGAATTATCAATGGGAATTTCACATACTAATATAACATATTGAATCCTTCAACATTACAATGATCCCCAAAATGAATAACACTCTTGTTGATTCCCTAGCCACCACTGCCTCAAGGCTATTCACTTTAGAAGACTATGAAGCCTCCTAGTTCACAGTGGAGCTACTCTACAAGCCGTCAGTGCCCAACAATATTTCTAATTGGAAGGTCTTTGAAGGAGAGTAAAAAATCATAAACTTTTTAACCAATCAGGATAATTTTAAAGATCTGGTTATTGACGATGAAATATTTTAGGAGAAACAAGTAGAAACTGATCCCCACATATAAAGAGATGAAACAGATCAATTGACCGACAAACCAAGGTTTCACACGATACCAAAGGGGGTAGCCAATTTAGAGAACATTTTTTACTTAAGGGAAATATTTAAAGGGTCAACGAACACAAAGACAGAGAGTTATTGTCCCATGTACAAGACTATTAATCTAGGAACCCCGGAGAACCCTAAGAATATAAATCTCGGCAAGACATTATCTAAATAAGAAAGAAAGGACTATCTAAGAATTTTCAGAGAATATCAAGATGTTTTTGCATGGTCCTACCGAGATATGAAGACTTATGATACTCATATCATTCAACACACAATCTCGTTAAAACCCAGAGTAAAACCCATCCAACAAAAGATCTGGAAGTACCACCCATATCTAAAGCCTCTCATGTGTCAGGAGTTGAAGAAATTACTAGATGTTAAAATTACCTTCTAGGTTAGACACTTTTCATGGGTAGAAAATTTGGTTCCTTTCAGGAAAAATTCTGGGGAGATCCGTCTGTGTGTGGATTTCAGAAACCTCAACAGAGCATCAGAAAATGATAACTACCCAGTCCCATCAATGTAGAAACTCTTGCAGACCGTGTCTGGTTCGGAGATTTTCTCTCTGCTGAACAATTTTTTAGGTTATAACCAAGTTCTAGTTTCAGAGGAAGACCGATTGAAAACTACCTTCCTAACCAAGTGGGGAACCTTTGCTTATAAACGCATTCCCTTTGGGTTAATCAATGCAGAGGAAAGCTTCCAAAGGGTCATGGATGTAGCGTTTTGGGGACTAATCAACAAATGTGTAGTAGTTTATTTGGACGACGTGACTTTATATTCAAAGAATAGAGAAGATCACATCCAACACCTAACCCATATTTTTGAAAGGTGTAGGAAATAAGGTATATCCTTAAACCCTAAGAAAATGATATTTGGTTTCGAGGAAGGGAAACTACTAGGTCATATTATATCTCAATAAGGAATTTACATAGACCTAGAATGGATTAGGGCTATATCCCAGCTTCCATTACCCCACAACAAAAAGGATATGCAATCCTTCTTTGGGAAAATCAATTTTGTGAGAATGTTCACCCCCAATTTCGGTGAAACTATCAAACCCTTACAAAAAATGATCCACAAAGATGTTGAATTTAAGTGGGATGATGAAAGAAAAAGTTCTTTCAGCAATATTAATACTGCAATATCTCAAGCTTCAGTGTTGTGAAGTCCCGACTTTAGCAAAGATTTTTTCCTCTACACTTTTTCCTCTGACCAATCGTTAGCTGCAGTATTGACTCAAAAGGATGATGATAACAATGAGGCCTCAGTCTCATTTATGAGAACCAATATCCAAGGGCCCGAACTAAATTACCCTTATATAGACAAGCAGGCTTATGTGGTGTACAAGGAAGTGAAACACTTTAGATCCTACATCCTAAAGAACCACACCAAAGTCATTATGCCTCATCCCGCAGTCTGATCCCTATTCACTCAGCAGAAGATGGGAGAACTAAGAGGGAACTGGATGGCAGTGATCTAATAATTTGATCTCGATATAAAACCTATCAAACTGGTTAAGGAATAAGGATTATGTAAACCGACAGCTGAAGCCTAGGACCAAGTAAATGAAGACCCCGAGTGTGAGAATGAATTGACATTATGGTATAGTGAAGATTCATATGTGTCCACAAGGAAAGATTCTTGGTATGGGAAATTATCTTATCTCCTGCACCATGGGACTTGCCCAGAAAACCTAAACCCTAAGGAAAGGAGAGCTCTCAAAATAAAATCAACACAATATCACCTCATAAATTCAGTGCTCTTCCGCATTAATTATGATTGGGTACTTTTGAGATGTCTCAAGCGAGAAGATGAAAACAAGGTTCTTAAAGAGCTCCATGATGGTCTTGCAGGTGGACACTTTGTAGGGAACACCACCGCTCACAAAATACTGAGATTTGGCTATTATTGACCTACCCTGTTCAAGGATGCTCACACATATGCTAGGAACTGTAAAACTTGTCATATAAGCATGGGGAAGGAAAAGAGAGAAGTTGTCCCACGCCAACCTATCGTCGTCTCCAGGACATTTGAGAAATGGGGGTTATATATCATAGGATAAATTACACCAAGTTCTTCAAAACAACATAGATACATACTGACTACCACAGACTATTACACGAAATGGGAAAAGGTTGTCCCCCTGACTCATGTGAATAAAAAGGTGGTGATCCAATTCATAGAACAACAGTTGATCACAAGGTTAGGTATGCCCTATGTCCTTGTTTTCGATAATGCCGCTTACTTTTCTTCCACCCTATTAACAAATTTTTTCGTAGATAAAGGAATCATAATCAAATACTCTGCAAACTACTATCCATAGGGGAACGAAATGGAAAAATCAACCAATAAGAATCTAATGAGGATATTAAAGAAAAAAGTTGCAAAAAACCAGAGGAACTGGCACATTTCACTTCATAATGCCTTATGGGATAATAGAGTAAAAGCCAAAGAAGCTATAGAGAATTTCCCTTACTTTCTGTTATATGGAAATGAAGCCACTCTCCCAAACGGGTTATACCTTCCATCTCTTCAGCTTGCTCATGATTCTAGGGGAAAACCCTCATCGTCTATTCAACAAAGAATTGATACCCTCCTCATGCTAGAAGAAGAAAGGGAGAAAGAAAAATCAAAGTTCATTTCTCATCATTAGATAGTTAAAAGGTGGTTTGACAAGCATAAGGCCAAAGAGAATAATTTTGAAGTAGGAGACTTAGTCCTGAAATGGGATAGAGAGAATGAGTCGAAGGGAAAACATTTGAAATTTCATAATCTATGGCTCGGACCTTTTCAGGTAGTCAAGAAACTTGGGACAGGCACGTATCGGTTGCAAAATATGAGGGGGGAACCTGATGCCCTCTCGGTGAATGGACAAGCCCTAAAACAATATTTTTGTTAAAAAAAAAATATGTGTGTTTTCATGATATTTTGTTCTTAGGTAGGCTGATTGTGGAGTCCTTCATTTTTTGTTTTCCTATTATAGTTATTTTTTCATTTTGAAGATTGTGTTCTGCAAGACATTGATTGATCTTAATTCATGTGGTATAGCGAATTATGTTCCTAACTCATGCTTACATACAACACAAGAAGCACTGGGAGAACTGTGGTTGTTTTGAAGGAGTTTTGTATCTAACCTGTGCAAATAAACAACCATGGAAAAGTGACGAATTGTCCGCCTAGTGGTCTGGTAAAACCTAAAGGGAAAGATGGTAAACTAGAAAGGACCACATGTACCTCAAGACAGAGCTAGAAAAAATTCACCTTAACCATCTCATTTTGAAAATAAAAGATGTCCTCCTCTCCCACTAGCTCGAGGCATTCTGCCAAAATAAAACCAATTATATCAAATGAGTGCAAAGTAGGAGAGGGTATGCAAATAACTTCGTCAGGGATATGGATACTCACTGGCAATGGAACAAGGTTTGTGACATCGAGGTGACTTCATTGGGGCTATGGACGCTCACTGGCAGCAGAGCAACATTGTAGCAAGTGAATGATCATAATTAAAAGGACTGGTGTCAATGAATGATTTACACAAATCTTGTTAAAAGAGGGCATGGGTCATGGTTAAAGGAAACGAAGGTGGAATACAGTTTGAAACCCCACAGGCAGGCTCGGATTCACCAACCGGGGAATTTCAAATGCAAGGATAGAAGAGACTCCGATAAAAAAATAGTTCAGTTCCTAACCATCTTTTGCATCAACTAAGCCTGAGGAAGGAACAAAGACTCTTCTTTCACCCAGTAAGTCACCATTTTTTGAGCACTCAACACACCCTAAAATCCTTATCAAATTTTTGTCACTTTTTGGGTACCACTTGTTTTCTTAATTTGTCTAGCTCGATTTCATTTTGGGAAATGGTTTATCTTTGTTTGTTTTCATGTTTCTTATCACCTAGTTAGGTTTGTTTGAACTTGTGAAACCTCGTGTCTAAAGGACCTTAAAACCTGAATTAAGAATCGACAGCTAAACACTGCACCTAACGTGATTAGGTTTGGTGTTGGAAAGAATTCAAGTGAGTAAAGGAACCACACAAAAACAATAGTTTCTAAGCGTCGATCCTCCTCGGCATCAACAGAAGGCAGTTTTGGTATACATAAGATTCAAGAGATAGTTGATACCCTTCAGCATCGACCAAATACGAGAAAGACATACATTAACCAAGGGCCTAAAGAAATCGTCAATAACTGATGCATGATGCACCTTATCGAGATTAGGGAAATACAGAAAGGTTACAATAATTGTTTTCACCGCGATAAAATTATCGTCGATCGTTGATCCCCAATGCGTTTTCGGCATCGGGAATTTTTCGAGAGAGTTGATCCTAGAACACTTGTGTACATTTATCGTCGATTGTCGATCCTTGGCACTTTTTAAGGTTGGCAAGTTAGGAATGGGTTTTCGAATGTATGGCTTAAAGAAATTCCCAACCCCAAATAACACGAGAAAATGAAGTCACTTGTCTCTAAGGCCACATCTATTTACCACGTAAGAGGATCATACGATCTAGTTTTATTCTGAGCCATTTTTTTTGTTCCCTAGGTCGTAGTCAAGCCTCCTAGTTAGCTTGGCCATGTCATCTCTGTATGGAAAGACCAATCGACGTTGAAGCTTTTGCAGGAGGATATCAACAAAAATGTTCACAGCACAATCCCGACCCCCAATGCACCAACTAAAAGAGAGGAATGATGGGATGTTTGTAGCATGAGATACGATCGAATTTTGAAAATTTAAGGAACTCGTTAATGCTCAATCCTGCATTAGTTTCTACCCCATCCACTAGTTAGGCAACAACATTTTGAAATCAATGATATACCACATTACCACCCACGCCTCCGTCGTCAACCCACTATGAATTTAAGTTTAAACATCTCTAAAGATCTGGCGGCAAATTTGATGAAATTACACTCATAACCCGAATTGAATGGTTGAAGGGACAAGGTAAGTTCATCCCTATTTAAATCTCTAGAACGGTTTTGAACAGATTCATTTGGTCGTAATTTGAATTCTAGAGCATCTGAGGGAGAAAAGAGAGCTTCACAAGACTACACTAACTCTTTGATTATCTAAGCCAGGTTTAACAAGCTTCAAAGGTATGTATCCAAGTCTGTCAATTTGTTGGTTATAATTTATGTATACGCACCCAATTTTATTGTACAGTCTCTAAAATATGGTATAGTTGTAGGTAAGATTCCCCCAAGAAATCCAACCACCAGACGCTCGCCTAGACCACCAAAGATGAAAGAAGTTGAGATAGGCGAAGGTTCTTCTTCGGAACTTTATTTCCGCATTTTTTTTATTTTATTTCTCCGTGATCCTATTTTTTTAACATCTCCTTCCTCTTGCTCATTAGGTTCACCAGGATGGATCTTGGTGGTAGAAATGGTGGCACTAGGTTCCACATCAATGATATGTCTCCCCTTTTCTATTTTTGACTCAGATTCAGAACCTACATTTGATTCAGAGGCTTTCATCTCAGCCGCCAATGACTGTTTGAGCGGTAATCAACAGTCTTATGCCAGGGGATCTTATGGAAGTTGCACCACTTCCCGATATCTTTCTTCGTCTTTCCATTGTCCTTCTTTGTTTTCAGATTAGATCGGTTGTCCTGAGGCTGTCCATATTTTCTCTGCCCTTTTTTCTGCGAGTCGAGGTTGCCCTTTCTCGACTTATGCTATGCAGGGTTCCCAGACCCAAACTATCATTTTTTTTTAAAGCTTCTGCTTGATTTTGAAAGCATATCGATAGGCAACACCCAAGGACGAGATGTCCAAAAACTCCATTTCATCCTGGATGTACCTATGCAAACCACCACAATACTTGAGCACTAGATGTCGCTCAGAATATTTCTTGTCCATCTTGGTGCGCAAGGTATGGAAGATATTTGTGAACTCTGGCACTGCTTAGTCTATTTCCTTCCGCAGTGTGGTCCATTTTGTATACAAGTAGTCATATCTTTTGATAGGGTAGTAGTGTTCCTTAATAGCATCTCTAAAGGACTCACGGGTGAATGCGACTATAAATAATGAGGGTTCCTTTGTTGCCTTTTTTTCTCACAGAAAGTCTCCCACCAATATTTGACATGGGGGACGGATTTGAGGAGTGCAAAAGCAATATTTTTTATATTCGAAAAGTTATGGATAGAAAAATACCCTTCCAACAGATTCAACCATTTGTCTACATTATCTGTGTCTATCTGACCTTCAAATATAGGAATATCAAAGTTGGTATGTACCTTGAAGGGGGCAGTGCCTCTGATCGAGGGATATTTGTCGTCTGTTGGTAGTCGTCGAATGAATTGCGCAAAACTATCCATCATCTCATTCCTCTATTGTGTGAGGGATTCCTCGAGCAACATTTTGAAATGATCTCTTGTCCCTTCATATTTATTTTATCTCGCCATGGAAGGTCATTGGGGCATGTGAGAGCCTTTGTCCTAAATAGAAATAAGCTCAAGACCCAACTCTTTGTACCTTAACCTCATCGAGGACATGCATTAATAATTTATCCAGGTGGATCATCTTAAAATTCGATAGATTTAAAGTATTAAAAATGAAAAGTAAAGCTTACAAAGTGTAAGAGCTCGTCAGTATCTTTCCAGTGACATTCGTTTCAGGAAAAACGGCCTCCAGAAGACAAAGATATCAGCAGTTGAAGTTTCGTCAAAGATGGTGAAAAATGGTTAGAAATGGTTAAAAAAGGTAATTTGGGGCTATGGGAATTGAACCCAAGACCTTAGGATAAGGCCACCATGACCCCATGGTTGGGAAAAAAGGGGGTGGTCAAGGGCTTAGCCCTCAACCTTGCCAACACCGAGGCCCCCTTGGTATTTATATGTTATTAAACCATGCCATATATCCAAAGTTCAAACCATATATATCAAAACCATATAAATACGCCAAATTTCAAACCATATGCCATATCATATATCAAAACCATATAAATACGCCAAAGTTCAAACCATATGCCATATCATATATCCAAACCATATAAATACACCAAAGTTCAAACCATATGCCATATCATATATCAAATCGCATATGTGGTGGGAGGAGAAGCCCGCGGGTTTGACCCCGGGACATCTGCCCCCCCTAACCACCACAACTACCAACACGCCACTGCTATGAGACGTGGCAAGAGGTGGCGAGATAACCTTAAAAAGTGTCGAATTTGATGGGATTTGGGTGGGTGCATGGCCTATGGCCCACGCCCCTTTTGGTTTGTTTTTTTATTTAAATGATGGGCACGGATCCCGTGGTGGGAGTTTTGGTGCAGGCAGAGACTGGCACATAGATCGAGGTGGTTTTGCATAGTGATCGAGGTGGTTTTGCATGCGGACCAAGGTGGTTTTGCATGTAGATCAAGGTGGTTCTGGATTTGCATGCATCTCGAGGCCCTATGAACTGTACAGATCAAAGATAGATTTTGGGAATTGTGCCAAGAAGGGCATTCAGAGTCCAGTTCTGAAATATATCGAGTTTATACTCAAAAGTCTTGGGTTTTTGCAAAGATTCTACATCCATCTTTATTTTTTGCATTCAGGCATCCAGACAAAAAAGTGCTCACAGAATCTTTCGGATACATAGAAAGGTATTCATGTTCATACTTAAAAGTCTCAGAATTTCATCTTGCAGTTGTTGTTGAAGTTTGTTATTGTATATGACAGACATAATTCAGAACTCACTTTGTAAGCATTTCAATACTTAATCTATCGGCCTTCCCATTTGGAAAGTGGCCCGAAGACGTAGCCAAGGGGTCTGGTGAACTCCATTACCAATTCTTGTTCATAGATGGTTTGCTTACATGTTTATGTGCTCATGTGCTTGATGGATGTTCTTTAATTTTGCATTACAAAGGTGGTTAACAATTAAAAATTCACATGCAAAGAATGGTTAAAATATCTTGAATTTTAGATCAAGTTAAATTTCAGATCAAGTTGGTATCGGAGCGAGGTTAACCAATGCATTTTTGAGTTTATGTTAACAAGGTCCAAGCTTCATCATGGTGAAGGATAACTTGAAGAGTTTGATCCAGAGATTGGTTCAAGAAGAGGAAGGATGGGTATGTGATAATGCACGATTACAAGTTACAAAATAGTGTAGACTTAGGTTTTCCATCACTTCTGGATTTGTGGATGAGGTAGATCTAGATGTGGTTCCATTGGATATATGTGGTATTGTGTTGGGTAGTCCATATCTGTATGATAGGAAGGCTATATTTTGCAAGGAAGATAACAGGTATCATCTCACTAAGGATGGTATTGAATATATCGTTCGTGCACATTGCATGAAAACTAATCTTTCTTTAGTTTCTGCAAATCAAATGAAGAGGTTAATATATGCAAGTAAGAACTTTGTGCTTATGATAGTCAAAGCAAAAGATGTTGAACAAACTGAATCCTTTAAAGATTGTGATCCTAAACTTAAAAACGAGTTGATAAAAGTGGTATCTGATTATGATATTTTGTTTCAAGAACCTGAATTTTTACCTCCTAAAAGGGAAATTCAACATGAAATGCATTTGCAGTAGGATGCACCTCTTCCTAATGTTGGTATGTACAGGTCTTATATTATTGAGAATGCAAAGATAAAGAAACAGGTTCAAGAATTGATTGAAAGAGGGACCATTCAACCAAGTTCCTCTCCGTGTGGTTCACCAATTGTTTTGGTGCCAAAGAAAGATGGAACATAGCGTATGTGTGTTGATTACAGGGCACTAAATAGAATCACAATAAAGAATAGGTATCCTCTTCCTTGAATTGATGATCGTTTAGATCAGTTAAAGAATGCAATCTTTTTCACTAAGTTAGACTTAAGAAGTGGCTACCATCAAATCTGTATTCATGACAATGATATTTGGAAAACCGTTTTCAAAACAAAACAAGGATTGTATGAATGGGTGGTAATGCCATTCGGGCTTTGTAATGCACCCACGACATTTATGAGGGTGATGAATGATGTGTTTAGACCCTTCATTAATGATTTTGTCATAGTCTACTTAGATGATATTCTCATTTTCAGTCGAACTTGGGAAGAGCATGTCAAGCATGTTAAACAGGTATTGGATGTACTTGTAAGGGAAAAATTGTATTTAAAGATGTCTAAATGTGAATTTGGAAAGACATATTTAGTATATCTAGGTTACATTGTAGGGGGAGGAGAATTGAAGATTGATCCCTCTAAAGTTGAGGTCATTGTAAATTGGCCTAAGCCAAATAATGTAACAGATGTAAGAAGATTTTTGGGAGCAGCCCAATATTGGAGGAAGTTCATTGTGAACTTCTCCTTCATAGCTTCTCCCTTACATGCTTTGACAGGCATGAACAAAGTCTTTCAATGGGAAGGCAAGGCACAAAAAGCCTTCGACACACTAAAAGAAAATATCAGCACAGCTCCAGTACTTGCACTGTTGGATCTACAACAACCATTTGAGATAGAAACTGATGCTAGTGGTTATGCAATGGGGGCAGTCTTAATGCAACATAAAAAACCAATATGCTATCATTCTGAAACTTTCTCTAAAATAATAATCAACTATCCAACCTATGACAAAGAGTTGTATGCATTAGTACAAAGCGTTAAAAAATGAAAACATTGCCTAATGGGTAAAGAAACAATCATACATACTAATCATCAACCACTACAATATTTACAATCACAAACTAAGCTACAACAATCAAGGCATTTCAGATGGATGGGTTTTTTACAACAATTTCATTTGGTTATTAAGTATAAGAAAGGAATTCATAACAAAGTTACAGATATGTTATCTAGACCTCCAACAAATGCTTCTATTGTTATTCAACAAAGTCCTTTAGTTCATGCAAGCTATGTTGAACAATATACTAAGGATGAAGATTTCAAAATTTTTTATGAATCACTAAGGCATGGTTATCAGAATGAAGAATTGAATTATCATATCAATGATAAGTTGTTGTATCATCTTGGTAAAATCTGTATTCCACAAAGTGAAAGAGTGCATGTGATAAGAGAAGCTCACACTTCTCTCATTTCAGGGCATTTTGGAGTAGGTAAAACCGTAGCACAGTTACAAAAATTCTGTTATTGGCCTCGAATGAATGAAACAGTGTCCAAATATGTAAAAGGTTGTGTCATGTATGCAACAAGAAAACCAAGTAACAAAAAGTTAGGCTTGTACACTCCACTTCCAGTTCCTTCTCGTCCATGGGAAAGTGTTTCAATGGATTTCGTAGGAGGTTTACCAATGTCTAGAAAAGGACATGACTATCTGTATGTTGTTGTGAATCGATTCAGTAAAATATGTATACTCATGCCTTGTAAAAAGAAGATCACAGCTGAGATGACTGCTCATTTGTTCTTCCAAAATGTATGGGTCCATTTTGGACTTCCTACTTCTATTATTTATGATCGAGATTCTCGTTTTCTTGGGAAATTTTGGTCATCGTTATGGGAACTCTTGGACACAAAGGTGAAGAAAAGCACAACATTTCATCCACAAACCGACAGTCAAACTGAAGTGGTCAACCAGACTGTGGTACATCTTCTTCGAGGGTATTGTGCTAAGCATCCCAAGCTTTGGGATGAACAATTGCATTATGTACAACATGCCTACAACAGAGCTATACACTCTTCTACTCAAAAGTCTCCTTTCGGGACATGTTTTGGGTATTTGTCAAAGTCTCCTTTAGACTTCATTTTTGGGAAAGATACAATGGAATGTGAATAGGTTGATGCAGATAAAGCTCGAAGGTTTATTCAGTAGATTTAGGTAATTCATCAATCAGTACAGGAATAGTTGGAATCAAGTCAAGCCAAATACAAAAAAAGGCATGACAAGCATCGCATAGATCATCATTTTCAGATTGGTGGTCAAGTATGGTTTCATATCAACAAAGATCAACTTCAAGGTGAAGGTAGAAATTTGAAACCTATCAGGTATGGACCCTTTACAATTTTGGACAAAGTCGGTAATAATGCCTTTCGGTTAGAATTGCCTCCTTATATGAAAATGTATTCAGTTGATAATGTGGAAAACTTGAAATTGTATGAGCTGCCTATGATTATAGACCAAGATGTATAGGTTCAAGTACCTTATGTGGACGAGTTTTCTCCTGAGTATCTTAATGAACTTCAGGAAGATGTAATACTGGACAAGAAGGTCAGATCTTCACGAAGAGGAGACATGGAGTTTCTTCGTGTAGGGTTAAAAGGAATGCATCCAAGCAAAGCAAGGTGGTTAGAGACCGAAAGAGTGAGGGAATTATACCCTCACTTATTTTCTGATTGATTTCATACTTTTTGTGGCCAAAAAGCTTTCCAATGGGAAGGTTTGATCCAGGTGAATCATCTTAAAATTCGATAGAGTTAAACTATTCAAAATGCAAAGTAAATCTTACAAAGTGGAAGATCTCATCGGCAGCTTTCTGGTGACGTTCATTTCAGGAAAAATGGCCTCCAGATGACAAAGATATCAGCAGTTGAAGTTTCGTCAAAGATGGTGAAAAATGGTTAGAAATGGTTAAAAAAGGTAATTTGGGGCTATGGGAATTGAACCCAATACCTTAGGATAAGGCCACCATGACCCCATGGTTGGGAAAAAAGGGGGTGGTCAAGGGCTTAGCCCTCAACCTTGCCAATATCGAGGCCCCCTTGGTATTTATATGTTATTAAACCATGTCATATATCCAAAGTTCAAACCATATATATCAAAACCATATAAATATGCCAAAGTTCAAACCATATGCCATATCATATATCAAAACCATATAAATACGCCAAAGTTCAAACCATATGCCATATCATATATCCAAACCATATAAATACACCAAAGTTCAAACCATATGCCATATCATATATCAAATCACATATGTGGTGGGAGGAGAAGCCAACGGTTTTGACCCCGGGACTTCTGCCCCCCCTAACCACCACAACTACCAACGCGCCACCGCCATGAGACGTGGCAAGAGGTGGCGCGATAACCTTAAAAAGTGTCAAATTTGATGGGATTTGGGTGGGCGCATGGCCTATGGCCCACGCCCCTTTTGGTTTATTTTTTTTATTTAAATGATCCATGGGCACGGATCCCGTGGTGGGAGTTTTGATGCAGGCAGAGAATGGCACGCAGATCAAGGTGGTTTTGCATGCATACCGAGGTGGTTTTGCATGCAAACCAAGGTGGTTTTCACGTAGATCAAGGTGGTTCTAGATTTTCATGCATCCCGAGATCGTATGAACTGTACAAATCAGAGGCAGATTTTGGGAATTGTGCCAAGAAGGGAATTCCGAGTCCATTTCTGAAATATATCGAGTTTATACTCAAAAGTCTCGGTTTTTCGCAAAGATTCCAGATCCATCTTCAGTTTTTTCATTTAGGCATCCAGACAGAAAAGTGCTCACAGAATCTTTCGGATACACAGAAAGGTATTCATGTTCATACTTAAAAGTCTCAGAATTTCATCTTGCAGTTGTTGTTGAAGTCTGTTACTGTATATGACAGACAAAATTCAGAACTCACTTTGTAAGCATTTGAATACTTAATCTATCGGCTTTCCCATTTGGAAAGTGGCCCAGAGACGTAGCCAGGGGGTCTGGTGAACTCCGTTACCAATTCTTGTTCATAGATGGTTTTCTTACATGTTTATGTGCTCATGTGCTTGATGGATGTTCTTTAATGTTGCATTACAAAGGTGGTTAACAATTAAAAATTCACATGCAAAGAATGGTTAAAAGATCTTGAATTTTAGATCAAGTTAAATTTCAGACCAATAATGACAAGGATCAGACCGCTTTGATACCACTGATCTGGATTTTATGAGAAGAATGAAATGAAACAGATCTATATTATTAACACGGAGATTCAATGAACAATAACAAAGATACAGTAAAACTTGGCTTCTATTGATAAAGATATATGTTGAAACTGTAAAATGCAAATTGAAACAAGCTTGCTAGAATGGTGGTGGCTTATCTCTGAGAAGAGATGTGACAGTTGCACTCATTCGCAATAACATGAGTACAATGAGGCCCTGAAAGATTTTTTTTACAATAAACATGAATGCAAAAACCCTAGAAATCCAAAACCTAACCCTATGAGATGAAGCGCAAAGAGTCATGTGGGCCCCATTGGGGTAAGTTGGTACATCAACTTCCCGAGGTCGTAACTTTTTAATATGATCTTCGTTTTAAGCGCACGATATCCCGTTGGAAAGGTCTATCTGAGGACTACACATTATGTCGTCAGACTCTAACTTCGTTTATAAGTTGATTGTGGTGAGACCTAAAAAAATTGTTTAGGGCCTCAAAACGACCTCAGAAGTTCAGGACCCAAAAACTAGGAAAAAAATTGTCAAATAGAAAAAATGCCAAGATGAGCCAATTGGAATAGGTGGGTGGCCAATGATATCCACCTAGATCAAATATTCGTTTCTATTTTATGTTATGCAATGGCTCTCATTCTTGTACATATCAAACCAGATCTGATGAGCGTAAAGACCCATGAACTATTTCTTAAAAATGAGGAAATGCATATTTATAGAAAGACAAGGAGTTGTTTTTGGAAAATAAGGTAGTATAGATTTATGAATGCCATCTTGAACTAGTTTGGAGCTTCAACTATCTCACACTCATTGACAAACAAATCCTATGACATTTAGTGAACCAAGTAATTTTCCAAAAAAGGTACTTGAATCTACATGCAAGGTAATGGACAATGGTACTCAACTTGTAGAATCTGAAGTTGTTCAAGCACACTGTATACAAATTATCTAGTTTGTTTTATTTATTATTTTATCATTTGAATCTACATACAAGTTGGAGCATGGCCTATCACCACCTGGAAAGGAAAAGAAACTATATGATAGAAAGAAAGAAAATCCACACTAGACTAAAACACCAATCAAATCTCTGATCTCAAAAAATAAAGGTTTAATAGATTAATTTATTTTTAATATCTTCATGCAAGATTTGGGCTAACTTTTATTTGGAAAATTAGTCTAAATTTAAGAAAACAAAAATATTGTTACTAACCCAGAAGATAAGAGTGATTCAACTTCCCTGAGAATGTGTTTTTGTCTACCAATTCCACATCTCCTTCAACCCGAACTAATAACAAATATTGGACCTTAACCTCTCTAAATAGAAACAACAAAACTTGGTTTATAACTATGTACAACACTATAAGATCCTCAATTGATGACATTGATAGACTTGTACAATGTTGTATTTGTTTAATACAATTGAATGGTGACAGTGATTATGGTGGTGGGAGTGTCAACAACCACAATTACTAATTAATATTCACACAAAAGACAACACCAAAAATACGACCACCTAAAAAAATGTATCTTTACCCAAAATATAAACATAAAGATTTCGATACATATCAACTCATGAATTTTTTAAATAATTTCTTGAGTTAAATATTTATAAGAAAAAAATTAGATACACTATAGGTTATTAATTCTCATCATAATTTTTTATTAATAAAAATTCAAATCATCACATCATAAAATTACTTATACCTTTCGAAATAATAAATTTAATAAGATATTTTTCCAAAACTTTAAAAATATTTAACAAATTTACAAAGTAATTTATAATTTTCAAAATAATAAATTCAATACAATATTTTGAAAAAACATTAAAAAAAATTTACAAAGATTTCAAAATATTTAAAATATTTAAAAAACAAAACTAAAACAATACAAAATCAAATTACTTTGACGTTGTACCTATGAGTATAGCCTTTCTCTTTGCACGCCTCAATGTTAGGTGTAGAAAAAAAAAAAAAATATGCTAATAACGTTCTTTTGTTTTTTTTTGAGATGAAAGACATCTCTTAAAGGAAATGTATATGCATGAAAAGTTGATAAGTCTCTTAGTTTTGATCATGGAATTTATATATCTAACATTAACATAATATATTTAAAAAAAAACTAAAACAATACAAAATTAAATTACTTTGACTTTGTATTTGTATTTATGAGTATAGCTTTTCTCTTTCCACGCCTCAATGTTAGGTGTAAAGATAAAAAAAAGTATGCTAATAACGTTCTTATGTTTTTTAGATGAAAGACATTTTTTAAAGGAAATGTATATGCATGAAAAGTTGATAAGTCTCTTAGTTTTGATCATGGAATTTATATATTTAACATTAACATAGTATTTGATATTTATTAACAAGAAAGTAGTGAGGGAAAAAATAAAACACATTTTTTTTTTCCTTCAAGTTCACATCAATTCTTGAATCGTGTTTGAGATGCCTAATTTAAGTTTCTTTCCATTACCTTTTAATATAAAATGACTTTGGCATTTCAATTGTTGTGTTAAGAAGTGTTATTTACAAATAATATGAGAGGATTTGTAATTCTTTATATAAATAAAACATTTCAATATAAAATTATGCATGGTAAATATAGAGAATTCATTTTAATTTCATATTTATTATGGATTAAATTCTAGATATAAAATTTTTTTTAAAGTAAAATAATTTGAGGAAAAGTTTTTACCTCAATAGATTAGATTTCACTTGAGGCATGATAATCTCAGTTAAGATGGATTTACTAAATAATAAATTACATGTTATATAAGTGTTATAGAATTTTTATGATAATTATTTTTAAAAATGAATTGTATAGTAAAAATGCAGATGGTAATGAGGAAGGTTAAACATTTTTATTTTTAATTTTTTCAAATTTGTGATCATCAAAATTTGGCCAAGCAATTTTTGTCAAAATTATAATTTTGAATTGATGAAATTATTGTTTTTAATGTAAAAATGGTTAATACTTTTAAACGCCCTTATTACAATCTAAGTATGTAATTAGTTGACCTCTAATATTTATAATTTATCAATTCAAAATTATTCTTATTAAATTTCAAGCAAAATAAACAATTTCCCTTTCAATATTTTGAATAATGAAAAAAAACAAATTCATAAAGCAATTCCTAAAACAATTAGATTACAACAATGATAATTAAAAATGATGCAAAAATGGAAAAAATAACATATATAAATAATTGTCACATAACATATTTAGGATATCAAAATTCACTATATAAAAGTGTATTTGTTTCCCAGAAGCATTTATTACATATATGTTTAGAGTTAGTAACA
>JASDQU011312647.1:0-24966 GCA_032191745.1 Picea mariana
TGAAGATTTGCCACAAAGGGTGCACGCAAGGAGTTCTTCCTGAGGGGTTTGAATTCACAAAGCTCAGGAGAGATAAACCTTTGGATTCGTCAAAGGACTGCACAGAGAGGTTGTGTTGGAAGCGTTCGAGCAAGTTTTGGAAACTTGCGTGCTGTTGGATAGGGCCTCGTGGAATAGGTCTTGGTTCAATTTGCAATTTGAATGGACCGTCGAAATTCTCCAAGGAGAAGTCGCAAGAATTCGAGGCATAGGATATTGCAGGGGTGCAAGGAAGCCATCGTGCAAGTGTGGAGAAAGTTTGAAGCTCAGGAGGGCAGGAGCGTCGATCGAGATCACGAGGAATATAGCTTGACTCATGAATCAACATATCGAGAGCTCGCAAAAAGGGGTGGAAGGCTTTGCCACGGAAGTCGCGAAAGGGCGAGAAGCGATATTTCGATGATCGCATAGACAGTGTGGGCCACAGCAAGGTGACGTGATAGGTGGCACGGAATATCAGCATATCGGGCATCGAGAGCCGAGGCAGAAATCACTTGGCCGCACGAGTAGCGAGGGTCCGAGGAAGCGAGATTGCGAGTTGTCGGCATCTCGGCACATCGGATCTCGGGAGTTTGAACTCTGAGTGTTTAGTGCCCGATTGGCGAAGGGCAATAAGGAGAAGTCCCAATAGAGGAGGAATAAATTTAGCATTGACTGACACATCTCGGGTCTCGGGGATCCGGGGAAGTAACGCATAACGGTTGGACTCGCGAGTAGCGAAGTTCCGATCCTCCGAGTAAAAGAAAGGGGGATTACGCGAAGCAAACTGTGGGTGCAGATATTTCGATTTGGAGATAGAAGGGTATTGACACTCTTTGGGCCAAGATAAGAGAAGGTCCTGGTGAGAGAGATCGCGCTCCGAGGAGTGCGGTTGGCGTCAGAAATACATTTATATTAATTCCAATGAAAATCCAAAAACACAATTAATCAATCATGCTTTTATTATGTCGTATGGGGTTGTCTACATAAAAGAGATCTAATTCATGGTTTAATACTATTGACCCAGGTTGGTTGTTGGAAGATGGCATGTTAGCATTAGTATTGTAAAGAAGTTGTCCATTTTCATCAAACATATGTTTGTGGTATCTTTCTCCCAATAAGAGCTTGTTGAATTTCAGGACTACGAGAATATTCTGAGAATATAAACTCAATCTTGAATCTTGATCCTGCAAAATTCAATGAACAATTATTAAAGTGCACTTGCAAACATAACATAAATTCAATGACATAAATGAATTATCAATAAAATCTAGACGTATTGTAATCGGTGTGAGGGAACTTGAAGGACTTCCAAAGATATGGAATGAGATAGAATCTGAAGAATTGGCCATTTGATATTATAATTCCTTTTTTCATGCATTTGAGACAAAATCGTCATCTTCAGTCGCATAAAACAATCTAACTTCAAAAATAACTTCGAAGAATATAAGGAGCTAAGATTTAGATCCAATACCACTTCCAAATATCACCGAAAAATCATGTTCTTTATTGACAACACACTTAAAAAATCATTGTTTTTTTCTACAATGTCATTAATTTTCTTCTTTGAGCTATACAAGAAATCTCAATTCGGATTTACAAAATATGAAATACTTACTCGATCCCTGAATATATCCTCCTCGAATATAGAAAATGTGAATTTTATTCTCTCTCTCTCTCTCTCTTTACCTTTATCTACCTCCCTCTTGTTGGTTGTGGAGCCTGATTATCTTCCTGATTTAGAGGACTTTTACTTTCAGCCGTGTTTATACCCCATGAAGTATTTACACCCGAGAAGTATGTACACTCTTCCACATGGGGGAGTGCAGAGGGGGGGTACCCCCTCTGCGGGGTCCGAGGGGGCTATCCCCCCAGCTGGGGGGTCTAGGGGCAAGTGGGCCCCTAGCGGGGGTTGGGGGGCGAAGCCCTCGAAGCAAAAATTGCCTTGTAAAAGTATATTGTAATTTCATTGTAAATATGGACCGTTCATTATAAGGTCACAGATATAATGATAGAGATTATGTTAGGGTTTTTTTTCCCTATAAGGCAACCCTCTTTTATGAGGTAAATGTATTGTGGCTATGTATGTTGGCGAGTATTGTATTCTGAGAGAGGAGACTGTGAGAGAAAGAAGAGGAAGTTACAGCGGGTTTTGCTGTAGGTTGTATCCCTTCATTTTGCTAGATAATAATAAAGAAAGAACCTGGCAATTTCTCTGGCGGACGTAGCCCACATTGGGTGAACCACGTAAATCTGTGTCTCTCTTGTATTGTGTATCTTCTGTGTTTTGTTTCTGCATTTGTTTTATTTTATTGCTCTGTGGTCCTATTTTTCTAACACCTCTCTCTCTCTCTACCCCTCCTCTCTCTCTCCATATCACACTCGAACTCTCTCTTTATCTTATTGCCACTCTCCCACACTCCCCTTCTCTCCCTATATTCCCCCCACCCCTCTCTCTCTCTCTTGTATCTACCCCTCCCTCCCTGTAACACACCCACTACCATAAATCAATATTTTTGGTTGATTTCTCAATAATGAGAATCCTCGGAGAGTGTAGCAGCAAAAAGACAATCCCCGAGTCGCAGGTCTTCTATTCACCTACCCGGCTCTCTGTACATAACCATGGTCTTATGTCCCTTTCCGTCGGGATTTCTGTCCCCAACAATCCTGACGCGCCTAAATGCCCGTTAGCCTTCTAGGCTAAGTTCTTGGTTCGCATGACCTCCTCTATATGACCACGGTCATAACTCCCATCGGGGCTATGGGGTATTTTTGTCAAAATTCATTCGCCCCCAAGACTCGTGATCCTTCGAATGTGCCCCTAGCGCATTAGCCCTCCAGGCTAAGCCTGTGGTCCATGTGACCACTACCCCAGAACCGTAGTCAAACCTCTACGTCGGGGTTTCGGGGTTTTCGATGTCGATGTGCATACACCCACGGGATTCACGATTCTATGATTCCCGATGCGCCTCTGCCTCAGCTAGCCCTCCTGGATCAGCCCTGGTCCACGTGACCATTACCCCAAGTCCACAACCTTACCCCATCAGGGTTTCACATTTTGCGATTTCATAAGGGGTAAACACCACGTCCATGGGATTCCCGATATCCCGATGAACCCAAATGCCGAGGGATGGCTTCCCTTGTCAGGACTTTCCCAATCGCTCTGATCTCCTCCACGCGTCCCTCTAAATGGACGGTCCAGATCCTAGTCGAGATTTCGGGACTTTCAGTGTCCTGGTTCCTTCGACCTCAGGAATGTCGATTTCATGATTTTTTGACTCTCATCAGATATTTGACACCTGTCCTCCACTAGCTCCAACTGTGGCCCACACAACTCTCCTGTCGAGATTTCGCGTATCTTGATTCCAAACTACAAGGGTTTCTTTCCTTCGAAATCCCCGATGCTCCGAATTCTGACTCCTCAGAATCCCTTGACACGTGTCTCACTGATGGATGGCTCTGATCTTGCCTGGATATCACGGATTGCGATTCCAAGCGGCAAGATTTCTTCACTTCCGGAATGCCCGATAGCTTCAATATCCCGATGACTTTTTAGGGGCTCTCCTCTGTTCACTAGGGCTTAACCCTGGTGTAACTCCTGCCAAATCTAACGGTTAACGAGAGTTCAGCTGCTGATCCAACAGTTTACTATCCTTTTGAGCTTGGACTCTGATGTGGTCGTAACCTCCTTGCACCTCAGTGAGATCCAACAGTTCTGATGCCACTTTGTGCACTCTTCCACAACTTTATGGATGGGGAAATCAACGGTCTGGATGTTCTCATGGAACATGGGGATCTATGGCCCTAGACTCTTCACTACCCATGAAGACACAGGAAAATCAGGTGGTAAGGCCTTTGACGCCCTGCCTTCTCCTGCTAATCTAACGATCATAGGGAAACTGTGGATTTCCTAACGAATTCTTATCCATTGATTTGATATTCCTCCCTTAAGCTTCCATCTCAGGTTTTTAAGAGGATCGTTCCTCCTCGTACAAGGTTATTAAGACTTGCACATTCAAGTTCCTATTCCAGGTTCTGGGTAAACCTTTCCAATGAGGAAATATCTACAAGCGATCTATTCCGGGGCTTTCCGGGAGATGGGTGAAGGGAAACAACTTCCCAAGAACAGGCTGGAAGCCTAACTTAATTCAACCTATAATTAGATTCACTTATCAACTTAAATCATGCATGGATTCCTCTGTTATAAGCATATGTCTATAAACTCTTATCAAAACACTGCACAGACATTCCTACACTGAAATCGTTCACAATTTCACAGGTTTATGAGCATATTCATATATGTATCATTCTATGAATTTCAAGAGGCAATATGTAAACAAAACACTTATCAGAAGTGACTTCAAAAATGGGTGCAACTGCTGATAGGGGTGCTCGTTTCCACCCAACCATAGGCTCAGCGACTCCCAACAGATTTACCACTAGCCACCCCCGAGCTGAGACCAGGATGCTCTGAGACTGCATCTCTCTGTCTGCCAGTGACCAGGAGCGAAGGTTGCAATCCTTCCTCTCTGCTATCACTCACCCTGCGTAATGCCAGAGTTCCCCTTGCGTCTTCCATTTCAATTGCTTCTGCCATACGCCTTCTCCTCTCGCGAGGTTGCGTGTGGCATGATTACCCTCGCGCTGGTCAGTCATGATGGCTCTATGGATAGGCAGTTCACCTCCCCATCCTTCATCAAAACCATCAACCTACCAGCCTGCAAGGCATTAAATTCAGAGCCAGTGAGCCGCTTTTGGTTCTCCGGGCCAGTGGAGTCCAAATATGGTATTTAATTCTTGGTGGAAGTTAACGCCCCCTTTCCAGGTGCCCTCCACCACCATCGTGGTCTCTTTTTCTGCACATCCCCTCTCAGCAGTCCTGCAATATAATTTCATAATGTTATTTACATTCATCGACATTCTTCATAAGGTCCACTCACATCATTCATTCACATTTTCATCATGCTTTAGCATGGAAATTCCTATATTAGGATTAATTACAAATTTGGGGGAAACAGGGTGTTACACTCCCCCTCACTCTATATCCCCCTCCCTCTCTCACTCATTGTATCCCCTTCCCTCTCTCTCCATATCTCTCCCCCATCGATACACTTCATCATATAAAGTCACATCGATGCATATGATTAAAACAAACACACCAATGCATTTAATTGAGAGAAGAACCAAATACTGACCTTATTTCCTCTATAAAGAAAAACCTTTGCAAAATTTAAATGCAGATGTTTCCATTTGCATTGTGCAAATTTAACTATTGTACGATGTGTTATTACTTACACATTGCACCAAGGCATTATTAATTACACATCACACTGATGTGTTTTGTACTATATTGCACACTAATTTAAACAAGTTAGAAAAACAATGTGCTCTTGCTATGAATACTTTGAAATGTAATACAAAAAAGAATTGGTGTTGTATACGTGCACACTACATCAATGCACTACGCACTGTATAATGCACATAAAATGTAACTTTCGAACAAAAAACAACACGTGCCTTTATCATCATTGCACTGAAAAATACAACAAAAAATGAGCAAGAATTTTTATGTTTATAAAAAAAAACTCTATTCATTCTTTTATTTGTTTTCCAAAATTTAGAAAGGAGATTTGTGCAACAAAGATTTATCGGCAAAGAGTTCAGAGTGGGTGGATTTTTTTTGAAGATCCAAATTCGAGGGGGATTACCTAAGATCACATATAAATATGTAGAGGATAAATTTTAGGTATATGATTTCATTCTATTAATCATCTTAATCATTCTCCTATTTGATTCAAACAATTTTCAATGCATTCCCCCCCCAAAAAAAGGGTTTCATAAATACCTTCAGTATTGGAAGCCCGAATTTCCTCACTAATTTAAAAAAAAAAAAAATCTTATAATGCCTTCATAATGATTGGCATTCTCTCTACATAGTAAGAGCACCGATGTGTATTTTTTGTAAACAACACCACTTTATTTGAATTATAAGTAATATTAAAAAATCATTTTCGTGGTCAACGATGTGCATTTTACTTAGATACGCACCAAGAGGCATTGTTTAAAAACTGCACCATTGATTTTAAAATGGAACAATTATTGTTTTTATATGGAAATAACCATTTATGAATCTTTTTTAATGCTCCACGATGTGTAGTAAATAGTACTTAGGAATCTGTGCTTTTCCGAATACATAAAGCATCGGTTGGATACACAAATTTGTAAAACATTTTCAATTTCGTAATTGCATTATTATAATGTAATGATGTGTATATGTATGATTGACACACTGGTGCATAAAAATATTTTTGATTCCACCGTGCAGATGAAGTTACTATATGCACCAGGATCTTATTTAAAAAAAAAATAAGTAATTTTTAGATCAGATAATTCCTAGTTCTTTTTTTTTTCAGGGAGATTTTGAAAATTCCAAGGGACAAATAAGGGGAAAACCAATACATGTCTATAGGGATGTCCAAAAAAGTGTATAATAAGTAAAACAAATGAACATAATTGCATAGCAAGAGGAGCCATCCCAACTACAATGTGCATCAGAGGTATGTAATCATTTATTTTTACACTTGTCCATGGATATCTTCTAGTAGGTGCTAACATACAAAGAGGAGCCAACCCATGAATTGATAAGCATGGACTCAAGTATGGGTTGTGAGTATATGTTGAAGAATGAAATTTTAATTGAACAATTTGTACGTACCTATATTTCTTAACTTCCCTTGTTTTATAGTTAATGAAAAAACAATAAAACTTTATATTGTTTATATCAACTGTGATTTTTCATGTCATATTAAACATGTAGGAAACAAAGTATGGAATGAAACCAACAAAGGAAACGTTGAGATAATCCATGAAGAATGGCTTCAAAAAAATGAGTGTTTTTTATGAAAGACTTGGTGCTAAGATATGTTTTTTTATTTACACAATATTATATATTCTACTATATATATAAATGTAGATATAATTATTACCATTTATTTCTAAGTTTATAGATGGAAGATGAAGGGGAGGAACATAAAAAACAGTACAATCAAGAAACCATTATGTTAAAGAAACAAAGTACAGTATCACCTACAAATGATGAAGAAATGAGGCATGCAAGCATCTCAAGCAATGTCAACATTTCAACTAATGAATGACAATCAATATAATTGAATGTTACTGCAAGTTGTGTGTTTGGGAATATTTTCCTCTAAAAATCAGGGATTTTGTTTAATGTAATCAAATTTTTTTCCCAATTGCATTAGGACATGTTACCAATAAGTGTAACAATTACAAATTGGTTGCGATTATATTATTGCACTGGAACTTTTCTTTGTCCCTTTTTGTATGAAAATGGGTGTCTTATTCATATATAATAAAACATGTTTCTTATTTCATTACATTGTCAAATGTTGTAAAATGTCATGTTCCTAAATAATAAATATGTGGATGATTTACATTGTTAAAAATAAGAGAGTTGTAATTGGTTGGATAACACATTAATAGAATCATTATATCTAAATTCAATAAAAAAAATATAAAACAATATTATTATAAAAAAAAAATGATTTTGAAATTGATTAATTGAAAATTTGTAAAAAACTATGAATTAAAATATATACATATCAGTGCACTATATTATTTTGAACTTACTATATGGTGTGTGCCATAATATATAAATCAATGTGTTTTGAAGCGTAATACGCACCAGGGCACATTAACTATAATAATACACTAGTAATAACTATTGAGAAATGCACTATTATGTAAACGATATAACGTACAGTAATATTTAACGTTTCAAAATTATATGGTGCTCATGTTTAAAATATACACCGGGGAACTAAAAATAATTTGTGTACCAATGCATTACATTTATTATACATATTGAGATTCTAAATAGTATTTACGAACTTGTTTGTTTACTATAATATATGCACTAGTGCTTAGTAAAATTAATGGCGTCAACATCTCACCTCAAATATTCAAAATTTCACTACCCTTAAGTGCACATGGTAAAATAGATATTGATACATACTAATTCAACAAGCACCAAGGCACATGCTATATTAAACGCGTTGGGACTTGGGATAACTTGATCGCATTGGTTCTCACTATGAATCAAACACACTGTGGCATACAAATCCTAAAATGAACTAGTGCTTCATAATCAAACAAGGCAAAACCAATGCGTAGAAATTATAAGAGCATCGGCGCTCTGCATATGATGAAAATGGAGGAACCGGTGCACAATAGTTATAAATGTATTGGGGCATTTTTTATATTAAATTAAGATCCGAGGAGTTTGTATGGTATTAATTCACCTATGCGTTTTTATTATAGTCACACATCGGTGCATGTTGGGAAATACTGCACTCGTGTGTTTTGACAATAACAACACTAGAAAAAAAACCTATGCTACAACCTATGCCTACCCAAATGTTTTTAATTATATGGAACATCTTCTAAAACATCCAATAAAACCTTTGTAGTCAATAGAGGAGGTTGTAGCGGAGTGTTTTTTGAAAATTTTACCACATTTTGTAACACTAACAACCTCCGCAAAAACCTCTGTGAGAAGGTTTTATCCTTGTAGTGATGACTGTCTCCCTGTGTGCAAGCCTAATTCAACACATGTGTCATCTTGATCTTATAATCCATATTCAATAACTTTTCCTTCTTTTATTTACAACTTTTATGCTAGTTCTCCTATTTTTGTTTATTCTTTAAATGACGACAATGGGGACGAAAATCCACCTCCACCTCCACACGTTCCTCCAATTGGGTCTATTGAACATGAACCTAACACTAGCACTACAACTTCGTAGATGGTCCTATACAACACAAGAATAAGTTAGTGATCTTGTTGGTGATCCTGTGTATTAGTGTCATACATGTTCATAGTTCCAACTAGCATTCTCTCTTTTGGCTCAAGTTTTAAAGACTCATGATCCAAAAACATTTGAAAATTATTTTTTCCATATAGATTGGGGTGCAACATGAATGAAGAATATTGTTCTTTAATGGAAAAGATACCTTGGGATATTTTACCTCTTTCAAAAGGAAGAAAGCTCGTCAAATCTAAATGGGTGTATAGAACTAAGTAAACATTAGATGGAAGTGTTGAAATACATAAGGATGGATTAGCTACGTAATTATTTTCTCAAGTACAAGGTATTTACTATAATGAAACATTTTCCCCTGTAACCAAAATAAATTTCGTTTTCCTTTTTATAGCCCTTTTCTCTTCATATCATTGGGAGATACATCAAATGAATGTTAAATATTCCTTCTTGCATGGAGTTTTTGAGTAAGAATTTTGCATGGAACAAACTTCTGGCTATGTTTAAAATGACTCCAGCCTATTTTGCAACCTTAAGATATCTCTCTATGGCCTTAAGAAAGCCCCTTTTTCTTGGAATGCTAAAATGGATAGCTTTCTTCTTGAAATTGACTTTCTAGATGTCATTTTGACCCCAATTTCTATACCAAGAAAGTAGATAACCATCTCATAATACTTGTGGAATCCAACCTTAATAAGAAATTTGAAATCATAACAGACATAGTACATTTGCATTACTTTCATGGCCTCCAATTCTTAGAAACCAAGGAATTTTCCTTTCCCAATATGAGTATGCATGTGACCTTCTCCAATGCTTTCACATGGAATATTGTAAACTAGCCCCATCTCCCTTCTAGGCTAGAGTCAAACGTCTTTCCATCTATATTACACTTGAATTAGATGCCACTTTATACCATTAGTTAGTTGGTGTCCCTTTGTATTTGACTCATACATATCCTTATAAGTTTTTTATTGTTGGTATTGTTGTATGGTATATGAAAACACCCCATGAGAATCATTGGAAATTAGAAAAAATGACACTTTGATATATTTGTGGTACAATTCAATATAGGATACATTGAAATTCAAGGGGGGATTTGATATTTGTTGGTTTCACTGATTCTAATTGGGTTGATAACCCTAATGATTGGAAGTATATGAAAAATTATGATTTCATTCTTTATTCCAGACCTGTCACTTGGTGTTGTAAAAAGCAATGTGGTCTATCTCTTTCTTCAATAGAAGCAAAGTATCAAGTAGTTATTAATGAAATTCAAGAAGCTATTTGGAATTGATATATCCTTGTAGAGTTTGGATTCCAACAAAAACATTCAATGACACTCTAGTGTCATAATTAGAGTTCCATTAAGCTTGTCAAAGATCTAGTTCAACACTAGTGCAAAAAACACATTGATATACAAATACACTTCATCAAAAAATATTCTTCGGGATCATATTCTTGAAATGCTCTATTTCCCTATAAATGATTGAGTTGCATACATTTTTACAAAGTCTATTACATAATCAAATTTTTTGAAACTTTGATTTATGTGAGGAGTTCAAAACGTTATCCTTAACTTGGGGGGATAGGCTCTAACACCTTCTTCCTTATCGTATTGTATCACATTAATGAATCCTTCAATCCTATCCCAAGTTGTTATTATTTTTAAAAGTGGGGTTGTAGGATATTTATACACTTAGGTGTTAGTTAAGATCAACTTGGTCTAATGTGTCGTTACGTAAAATGTGTTTGTTTAGTGTGAATTTGTATTTATCTAATCAAATGGTAATGATTATGTTCTAGACATAAAGTGATATAATTGTTCTTCTTCTCTTCAATACTAACGACTATTGATCCATGGCATAACACTTGATTGGTCCATGATATCTACTTAAAGAGCATGGAGGGTTATTTGTTGATGATCAATTGGGAGAAACTGATGTAAATTATTTTCCTTTTGCATTGATATATTACATCAAATGGTCATATTGGCTAGGGACATGGAATATTTCCCTCTTTGAGGGTTTTAAGAACATAGTACATTGGTTTAATAATATCACAGGCTCTCCACTTAGTAAAACTATGGCATAACAGATGAACTCACAAGATACTAAAGAATACCTCTAATTTCACTAGATATTGATAAATACCTTCCTGAATCCTTTCATTGAACATCCATCCAAATACATATTTCCAAGGGGAAAAACCCATTTTTACTTGATATCCCCCATTTTTAGCAGATACCCCTTTTTATACACCCCAATACATATAATCCCCCCCTACCCCATGTCTTACTCTCTTGATACCTACAATATATTAACTATATTTTTTCACAACTTTAAAACCCCCCTATTAAATGAGTATCATAACATATTGGTCAATATGGTGAATCCCATATGACTAATATTTGATCTATTTTTTTTAGTGGTTATCTTAAGGTGTTTGATCTATTATCCCCATTTTGTGGATAACTAAGGAGATGATGTCTCGAGGCCTTCAGGTTGCACATATGGACTGTTGAGAGACTACATGACCAACAATACCCTTTGCACATATGGTAAAACCCACTCACCACCATAGATGGTAACAGATTTGCAGATGGCATCCGCCACACTAGCTGGTTTTCGAAAGGAAGTGGGCCTTGCTCCATGAGGTACAAGTCAATATTATGGTGAGCATCATTTCAATATTCAATCCATTTGATTATGTTGTATATTAGATTGCTCTAGATTTCATGATATGTGCTTGGACATTATGTCTTTTTCCCTTCTTCACCTTGGTGTTTGAAATTGTACCCTAGTAAGTGGTTTTCCTTGGAGATGGGTTTGCTACTAGGAACTCTCTTAATGAACCATCATACAATTCTCGACCCTACCTACCACTTTCCATCATTATTCCCCTCCATTTCCTTATATATTGGGATTTTAGGGTATATTGACCCAAGAAGGGGTTGTCCCTCATTATATGGGAAGAAGGGGATAAAGTCCCAAAGGGGTTGGTGTTGGGTAAAATATAAAATCCTTATATAAACCTTCCATATGCTTCACCCATGGATCTCACAAGAAAGCAATGAAACACTTATCTTTGAATAAAGGGGACCCACAATATAATAAATAAATGCTTGAAAGTTTATTTGAAGGATAGGAGGTCTCATCACGAGTCAACCTATCATGTCCATGAATATCTCGTGGTATGAAATTGTTATCATTTGGTCACCAAATCAGGGCAATGAGTCTCAGTTGCATGGATGAGAGAAAGGGGGTCTCATCACAAGACAACCTTCTCATTTCCATTAGGTGTTTGTGGGTGACATTTCCATCACTTGGTCACCATGCTAGAGAAGCGACCTTCAATCTCTCCTTATGCTATTATGAAAGAAAATATAACAAAATAAAGATAAAAAGAAATTGATGGGATTGGAAAAAGTGCATTGCAGATGAAGGTACCACACACCCTCTACAAAGGAACCCATGAATGAGACACTATGACCCCTTGTACATCATGAGCCCTATTCCCATTGAGTCTTGACCCCATCCACCTCATACACTTTACATGGATTAGATAGGGATCTCTTGGAAACTATCCTTGACCTAGGGAAAGATATACCCAATAGGACACCTCATCAACCCTCCTGTTAGAACTCCGTAAATATGTTCGGCTGATAAGCATACAACAAAGGTAACTTTTTCAACCAACTTTGAGACCCAAAACTAGACTTTTGAATCTGGAGAGGGCTCTCTTGAGAGGCGCGATCTTCGTGCGAGATACAACTCGTAAAACAATGACTATATTTAACACATTTGATATAATGAGTTCTGGTTATATTGGCACAAGAAAATAAGACTTTGGGATATGGAGTTGATTCGAGGAAACAACAGAAACAAATGAATCAGTAACTTAAATTTGAGAGGATAAAGGCTAAGCGAGAAATAGTATTCGGTGCAAAATAGTAATGTGTGGTGGAGAGAAATTACAGGAAGTAACTCGGAGCACCGCTTCAGGTGAATTCCAAGTTATCTTTTAGAAGAAAAACATTTTGTCTAAATGGCATGAACAAGGGGAATTACGTAGTGAATCCACAGGTTCAAAAATTCGTTACGAAATAGACAGAAAAATATATGGAAAAATATAACATGAAGCACATATGCAAGAAAGGGAAAACAAGACATCGAACTGCTACAATTATAATCTTTTCATCAAAGTTCCAGGACTTTTTCATTAAGCTTCGGTCGAACTCAAATTACATACAATAGCTATGGTCTATACTAAATTTTCCAACCAACCTCATTTACATGAAAATGATCCCCATATATAGAAAACTAATTTCACCCTTGGTTGCTATGGTCGAACTATTTCCTCCTAGAATCATGGATCCGTTTTCTTTGAAAGAGAACAATAACTTCAACGGATTCACTAAAAATAGAAAACCCGACTTTGCCAAATCATAATCGTAACCGAAATATTATTTATAATAATTGATCCTAATCAGAATTCGACCATATGGTTGTAATGAGTCATCATGTGCACTGCTGGACACTCTGTCACCTAGCATAGTAAGTCTTCTACGCAGCAGTAACCTACAACAAAAAACGCAGCAAATTGCGCAACAAACTGGGAAAATAGGCGTCAAATATGACATCATATCTCACTAATAAAAAACTGTTTTCTGAAACTAAGATTTTTTTGTAGTTAATATCATTATAAAGAAAAATGTCTCTCGGTTTCTTTAAATTAATCTCCAGTAGGCCGGAATACGTGTTGCAAAAACATGCCTTGGACAGGAAAACATGAAAGCTAAAAAATAGGGCTCAAAGATTCGTTCGAATCTCTAAATACCTAACATATTTTGCAAATATGAGAGAGGTTTTTGTTACTTGTTTTGTCCTTAACAAAAACCTCTTGGGGATTTTCAAAATTCCTCTCCAGTTGATCATAAATTGATCTTGAAGTTTACCACTAAAACAATCATTTGCGTAGTGAGACCTGTAGCATGTGCGTAGGAAAATCCACTGCGTGATTAAATACACTGCATGATGACATCCTCTATGCGACAACATCCTATGCTCAACATCATCACATGTGTGACAACCCACTGCGCAATGAAATCCACTGCACAATGAAATCCACTGCATAATGAAATTCACTACACGACGAAATCCACTGCGTGACAACATCCTATGCATGACAAGCCATTGCACGACGAAATCGACTGCGTGGAGAAATCCACTACATGATGACATCCTCTAGATGAAAACATCCTATGCGCGACAACATTCCATGAATGATGAAATCCACAGTGCGACAAAATCCACTGCGCGACAAAATTGTAAGTTTTAANGAATATAAGAACATTCACATAGTACACAGAGATTTATACCGGAAACCCTCAGCTGGGGAAAACCTTTCTTATATTCATTATATCAAATTTCACCATTCACCATACAATATATATATACAATATTTTTAGGTGTTCCATAGATACCAAAACCCTAATCCCTTAATCCGGGATTAATTTAGAAAATTGCTAAAAATAGAAAAACCCGCCCAAAAAAAAAATTTGGAGCACTACCTCGGGCTACCACCCAGTTCCGAACACTACACGTAACTAGGCAGGGGAATACCTGGACCCCCTAGGACCCCCTTAGGAAGCGCCCGACGCACATGACACAAAGGACACCACTAGAGGGATCGTCAGACATAGTTGTCAAATGTGACGCGCCCACAAACACACATGCAAAGAATATAACATATACCCAACAGAAAACCACTGTGCAATGAAATCCATTGCGCAACAAAATCCTATGCATGATAGAATCCTTTCCATGGTGAAGTGCTCTGCGCAACGCGTAGAAAAATTTTCATTCATAGTTGCAAATGGAAATGGAAATAATAAATAATAAGCCTCCTTTTGAAATTGACCCTTGGAGATGTTAGTTGATGCCAGACATAAAAATGATATGGGTGCTAACGGGCATGAATTTGCAAATTTTTGACCAACCTCTAACCTTAGGTATGAAAAGCATGGTGCTAGCAGCTGGCTCCAATGGGGTTGCTATCCTCCCAATGAGGTAGCAAAGAAATTGTAGACCTTGTTCCTATCCATTGGGATGTTCCTGAACCATTGAAGACTCTGCTCTGACCTATCACCTGTATCCGCTGAAAACCAAAAATTGCGCATGCTCTAAACTGAAATCTGAAACTAAGCTAAAATTGAAAACTGCAGATTGCTAAAAGAAATGCTCGACATGCTAAGCTTATTCACACCTACCTACCCTGACTGCTGAAAAAAAATGCCAATCAAGTGAAATCAAATTGACAATGCAACCATTCAAGAACTTTATCCACTGTTTTCTTTCTTTGCAAATGCTTTCTCCAAAGCTTGTTTACTCATAATTTATTCAAAAATTTATATATAAATTCAAATCTTAAGAAACTAAAAACATTGGGATTGTTTACCACCTCCAACAAAGCTGCAAATGGATCCTCCAAAATATGCATAAAACAATAGTCATGTTTCACCCCTTCCATTGCATCCTTATTTTCATGTAATTCAACCTATTGATTACCACAAAAAGGATGAAAAATATGTTGAGATTGTTGGAAATAACAATCTTCTGAATCAGAAGATAGTGCTAGCTGAAATGAAACCCCTAGTGGCAAGCAATCCATATCTAACATTGATCTTGATTGACCATCATATTTATTTCCAAGATGGTAGTTGATCGCATGCTGCAAATCTGAACTAAAATAACCTTCCATGTAATCAACAACAGGGTCATTAAAAGTATGAGAAGGTTGTTGATCCTCTTCACTGATAACAATTTTCTCATGTAAAAAAATGTCACTGTGAATGCAGTCAGACTTCACTACTTCCTCTGTTATCTCATGATTTACTTTCAACAATTCAAAGGAAGAAAAACATAATGGAAGACATTTTTCATTTGAAAGTCCACTGCTTTCTTCATATTCAACATCATGCCTGGAGGATTTCTGATTTGAAACATTATAAACATTTTTCTTCAGCAATTCGAAAGAAGAAAAACATAATGGCAAGGTTCTTACACATGATTCAAAACCTTCTTCATTTTCTTCACTACTTTCATATGCACATTTTTCAATTTCTTTTGATTGTTGAACATGCTCATTTTCATATTTATCTTCAACCAATGGCTGCAATTTTGAACTGACAAGACCTTCTACATAACAAGTAACAGGGTCATCAAACACATCAAAATATTGTTGCAATTTCTTGTCAAATTTTTCCCATGAATCAGTGTGATTTTGCATCAGACCACATTCCTCTGCCTCAATGATGATCTTTAAATTTTCTTTCAACAATTTAAATGAAGCAAAGCATAAAGGTAAAGAATTTCCTTCAACTGATTTAATACTTTCTTCATATTCTTGTTTGTAACTATGATATGTAGGTTGACTTCTCTCATTACACTGTTAAAAATGAACATTTTCTGATAGAGAACATGCAGTTCATTTTTCTAGGAAGTCAACATCATAATCATCATCATATTCATCATACAAATACAAATCAACAACATCTGCAATGTCATATAACAAGAAAAATCTTGGGACATCAACCTACTCTTCAACAAGTTGATTTGCAAATTCATTTTCTTGACTATCTACAAATGAATACATAAAACAATAAGCCCTGTGCTTACCATGATATGGATCAGAAGCTAAATTAGTATCAAAGCAATTCGGGAGAGTATCTTGTTCTTCAAGCTGGTCATCATTCTCTATATTTGCAACACTCTTTAAATTCTGTTTTTTCAGCCTCTAACATGCTTGAAGATTGTCTTCCACTTCCTGAGCATTATTGAACATCTGTTGCAAGGACATAGACTTCCTCTCCATCAGAAGAAAAGATAATTCGGATTGAAAGGTTGAATGGAGCATGGCAGAAACTTCAGGAGGTTGGACTTCTTTAGGCAATTTATAATAAACACTAGCAAACCTCTTACTGAAATTTGAGATGGTTTCATATTTCATTCTTCTCATGGCATAAAAATATAAAGGAGTAGATCCCATGACTTTCTCTCACCCCAAAATATATGGAAATCTTCCCTCAATTCATCCCACGAGCTAATCAAGTTAGGCTGCAAATGTCTGAACCATGCTTTGGCATCTCCTTGTAAGGATTGAGAAAAGGCCCTCATAGACACATCATCATGTTCGATCTCAAAAAGGTCTATGAAATGCTCAAAGACCTGAATATGTTTTTCAGATGACTGTCCATCAAGCTCTCCATCGAACCTGGGAAGGTACTTATAATGTTTCAGAGGAAAGTTATGAAGGATGGAAGGAAATTTAAGAGGATTGTATCTTTCTTGAATTATTGAGGGTGCAGGGTTAAGAACAGAAGGTACAAGCTCAGATTTGGTTTCATTAAGCTCACAAGAATGATCATGAACATCATATGGCTCAGAGGAAGGAGCTTGGTGAATATTGGTTATATAATAAGGAGTTATACCTACAGTTTGCAATGAAGGATATACAAGGGTAGATATCTGATATTTATTTAAACATGGTAAGTGAAGAAATATTCTTTTGAAAAACTCAGGAAAGGACAAGAAGATATTGATAAAACAGAAAAGTACTTCTTGAACTAAACTTAAGATTAAGTACCTTATTTTTCCATACTTCTCTTCCATATCTCTGTCAATGGGTCTCATTCTCTAGTGGAGTCTTTGAATCACATTTGAAGCTTGATTGGAATCACCATGAAAACTTTAGCTCTGGATTCTTCTGCTAGTGGAATCACCTTCAATTGATTTTCTGATGTGTGGAGTCACCAGAGAAGAAATACAACCAATATGTGTCTAAGTGTCTGCTTCTCTCAGACCTTAGAACTCAACCATGTCGTTCTTTCCCAGGGAAAATTTTCAATTTCGTCCCTGGCAGCAGCATAAAAATTCTTTACAATAGTTTGTAATCGAAATATTCTTTAAAATAATTGATCATGATTATAATTCGACCATATGGTTGTAATGAGTCATCATGTGAACTGTTGGACACTCTGTCACCCTTTCACAACAAGTCTGCTATGCAATAGTAACCTACAACAAAAAGCGCAACGGATTGCGCAACAAACTGGGAAAATAGGCGTTAAATATGACATCATATATCACTAATAAAAAAATATTTTTTTAACTTGAGAGAATTTTTGTAGATAAAATCGTTATAAAGAAAAATCTATCTCGGTTTCTTTAAATTCATCTCCAGTAGGCCAGAATATGCGTCGCAAAAACATGTCTCGGATAGGAAAACATGAAAACTGAAAAATAGGGATAAAATATTCCTTTGAATCTCCCAATATGTGACACATTTTGCAAATATGAGAGAGGTATGTATTATTTGGTTTGTCCTCGACAAAACCCTCTTGGGAATTTTCAAAATTCCTCTCCAGGTTGTCAGAAATTGATCTTGAAGTTGACCACTAAACTAGTCATTTATGTAGTGTGACCTATAGCCTGTGCACAGGAAAATCCACAGCGCGATTAAATCCACTGCGCGATGACATCCTCTACATGAAAACATCCTCTGCATGAAAACATCCTATGCACAAAAAAATCCCATGTGTGACAACCCACTGCGCGATGAAATCGATTGCGCGACGAAATCCACTGCGCGACGAAATCCACTGTGCGACAACATCCTATGCGCGACATCCCACTATGCGATGAAATCCATTGCACGATGAAATCCCATGCGCGATGACATCCTCTATGTGACAACATCCTATGCGCGACAACATTCCATGCGTGATGAAATCCACTACGTGACAAAATCCACTGCACGATGAAATCCACTACGTGACAAAATCCACTGCACGATGAAATCCACTACGTGACAAAATCCTATGCATGACAGACTCCTTTGCACGGTGAAGTGTTTTGCATGGCACATAGCAAATTTTGCAGCTCAAAGTTACAAATTGAAATGGAAACAATAAATGATAAGCCTCCTTTTTAAATTGATCCTTGGAGATGTTAGATGATGCCAGGCATAAAAATGATATGGGTGCTAACAAGCATGACTTTGCAAATTGTTGACCAACCTCTAACCTTAGCTATTAAAATCATGGTGCTAACACCTCCCATATTTAAGATTTACAAGTCACATGATGTATTTGAGTTGTTAATTGTTTGATATAGTGATATTTTATGCACATGCTTGGATGGATTATTTCTTGAATGGATTCACTTATCATGATTTTATGACTTGATATCCTTGGAGGGCGTGTTGATCTTTCTTTGTAGTACCTAGTTGGTGGACAGTTTTGGGAGAACAAGCCTAGCTTGGGCTTCCATGGGCCTACAAGCCCACAGTTTGGATGTCAGGGGCCCACATTCCAAATGAGAGAGATCAGACTTGGATGGCCTTGATGATGACTTGGAAAACCTAGCCCACCCCTTACTTTCCAAACGATTTTCCCAGGAGGGGTAAAACATTCCACTTTTGACCTTAACATCATGATCTTGGGGGCTAGGGCATGGTGGTGAGGTTCCACTCTTTGACACATGGATGTTTGAGGAGAAGAAGTTATTAACCATGATATGAGTGCTTATATGCTTGACACATGGCCTTTGGAGGCCAATCCATGCTTCTCCAACACCAATGATTTCCTCAAAGTGGAAAAGCATCCCTAAAGGGGTGACGTCCTCCTAAATTAGGGTTTAATTTGTGAAAAAATTGAATTTTAAGTGAATTTTTTAATATTACTTTGTTAAGGGGGGCATATTAGGCTTGTTGACCACTAATCTTGTTTTTTACTCCTTAATTTGTGGACAAACTATGTTAGCTACTTTTAATAGAAATAGAGATCATAAGATCCCATTTTAAATCATAACTCTCCCTCTTGTGAGAGACTTGGTCTGAAATTTTCGTCCCTCTTGGAAATTTCAATCTCTTGTGCACTTGTGTATGGCTATACTTATGAATGGTTGATGGAAGAAGTGATGTGCTAGCCTTGGAAGACTTTTCTATTTCTATTGTGGTGGATTATCTTGGCATTTTTCCTTGAATTGGTATGGTTTTTCACTTTATTGCTATCATTTGTTTCAATTCAAGGTTATTGTGCTATGAAATATGCGGGAAGTATAAGGTCATACACCCCCACCTTAGGCTTCATCACTTTATTCTTCATATTTCTTCAACAAGGGTCTGCTAACAGAAGTATAAGGGCATACACCCTCTTAGCTTAAACCCTATCCTAGAGAAAATTTCCTTGGGAAATAAAAGGGATTACACCCCCAAGGAGGTAGCTTCTCTAAGATCCTTTTGAATCCATAAATCCAATATTAAAGGCACTAGTCATACTTTTTTGCATTGGAGATATAAAATTATTGCCTTGGGAAACACAATTTTTGGTCTTTTGAAAGGTATCTTGCTTGAAGTTGGATTGTCTCATTGATAGGAGTATTCCCTCAATAGGGCATCCCCTCTCTCTCGACACTCTAATTTATATTACAAACTTTAACCTACAAACATTATGGGTGCATAACCCGTTCTACTAACACTCTCATAAATCCTAAACTAACCCTAGACTACCTCTCTAACTTTGATCACTTACTCTACCAACTAGAGCGCATATTTTGAGATACTTGTTGGCATATTTTTATGGTTAATATTATTGTTGCATGCCACTAAATTCTACATACATAAGGATGCAAGTTTCTGTAGAAAACACATGTTATAACATCTTTCTTCATCCTTCTTCATATTGTCATTTTTTAGTCATAATTGATTGCCTAATTCATTGATAATATTGTTGATCGATATCATGCTTTACATGATGATTTAAATGTCTTACTTTATAATATAAATTGATATCTACTTCCGCAAATTAGGGAAAACAAGCTTAACTTGTTGATCCATACTAACATATATCATTGCAAGTTGGATTTTCTTGTGTCTCGGAAAGGTACAATCATCCAGAGAGATATTATACATGAAGGGAAACAATTACTTTACTTACAAGAAATCTCTCCCTACCTTTTATTCCACTTATAATTGACCTATAGGTGTTTCTCTACCATTTCCCTCCATCTCAATCCCCCTAGGGTTATCTAGATTGCATCCCTAGAGTGGCCTAGTCACCCTTGAAGTGTGGGACCTACATCGAGGTGACATTGGGTGTAGGATTCCCAAGTTGTAGCACTTGTTTCGTTGTTGGGTCGGGATTTTCCCAACCTACAACTTGCACTATAACATTTTGGCAATGTTGTCAGGGAATATTTTGAATCTTCTTCGTACCCTAACGATAATTTAATAAGTTATCCTAAATCCTTTCCCTTAGCTTTCTTGGTGACTCCACCCAAGGGACGTTCTCTTTCCACCTTATCGACAAAGATTTCCTAAAATCTTGTCTGGTGACTCCACCATGCCACCAAAGAAATGTGCAACAAAAAAGCCCTCCAGGGTTTCTTAAGAATCACCTAAAGGGCCTAGTCCCCTAAAGTCCCTCGTCCCTCGTAATTTCTCCTCTACCTCTCCTAGCCCTCCATCCTCACCTATTATTTCCATACCTTTGTATTCACCTATACCCACCTCGCCAAGCGTTACTTGGAGCTTGCAAAACAAAGAGGCACACAAACCTTTGGACATAATGAAGGTCCCTGGATCCCCTCATAAACTCCCAAAATACTTCAAGGAATGGCTACCCATATTTTCGTGGGAGGACCTTACTGAACCAGAAGATCACTTGTATCTTTTCCTGCGTATTTTAGAACCCTGTGACCAACATGAGGATATCCAGATGAAACTTTTCTCTTACACTTTTTTTGGGAAGGCCAAGGATTGGTTTGACTGTTGGCATGTTTTTAGACAGAGGCAAAGTATGCGTGTTTTTCATTGATGGCAAAGATCATGATCAACAGCGCAGCGATAATGGCATGGCAATGGCAAGTTCAATAGTGAAGAGCAATAGTGATCATTGGATCCCATTTAGATTTCCTGATGATCATCAAATCTGAATTTAGATAGGAGGAGTGCACAGTAGAAGAGAACATATCTCATGCATCAGATCTAAGCCCGAGGTCCGACCGACATTGGATCTAGGAGAACCTACACGTTCTTTAAAGTGCAAGGTGAAGCGGGCTTACAAAATCCCGAAAGAAGGAGGACCGTCCATCTTCGGGAAGGACACGTAGTTACAGATCAACATTTCACTAACTAAGAGATCAAAGGAAGGAGTGCCCAACCTCTCTAACTTGCGATATGAGAAATCGTGAAATAATCCTAGCCGTCGGATCAAGGATTGATCTAGACCATTGATCAGACACGACGAAGGCCCATGAATTTTCGAAATCACGATAAGATCAGGACCATTGGGTCCATAGGACATGTGGCCAAAGATCATCATTTCACTGACTGGAAAGTCAAAGGAACGGGGTTCCCTAACCTCTCAAATTCGCGACATGTGAAATCGTGAAATGCTGAAATGATAAATTGCGAAACGCCTTTTGGCGCAGCCTGTGGTCACCACTAGTGGTCACATGAGGGGAAGAAGCTAGTGGAGATAAACTCCATTTCAAAGTTTTGGATGCCAGTAGTTGGAGGTGTTAAGGACACTCATGATAAGAATGCTGAAACGACGATATGTGAAACACCAAAATACATTGACCTGAATCCATTTCAGAGTTTTGGATACTTGGAGTTGGAGGAGTCAAGGAAGCAACACACGACAGGAACTCGCGATATGAGAAATCATGAAAATATCTAGACCATCGAATCATTAAGATTGTGGACAGTTGATCTGACTCTATTTCAGAGTTTCGGATACCGGGAGGTGGAGGAGTCAAGAATCGAGACTCTTCATCATAGGAGTCCCGAAGTTGCGAAATGCGAAATGCGAAACGCCGATCATTTCGGGGTTTGTGACTTGGAGTGTCGAGATACTTCTCCACAGGAATGCTGAAATGTAGGAATACCGAAATGTGAAATCGTGAAAGAAATTTATGTATAAACGCTTGGTCACAACCGTGGGAATGTGAAGGAAGGAGCTTGCAAGTTGCAAGGCTCCATTTCGTTATCAGGAGTTGGAAGAGTCAGAGTGACTCACAACAAATTCGCGAAACGTGAAATTGTGAAATGTGTTTTTGAATAAGGCTATGGTCACAGCCAGTGGTCACATCTGCGGAAGATGGAGGAAGGATCTAGTGCAACCAAGCTCCAATTCGGTGATCACGACTTGGAGTGTCGATACCCTTCATCATAGGAATGCCGAAATGCGAAACTACAAAAGCGCTTTATGGATAAGCGCTTGGTCACCACCGGTGGTCACATCGTCGAAGAGCTGTAGAGAAGAGATTGAAGAGACAAGCTCTATTTTGGAGTTTGGGACATGGAGAGTCAAGACTCTTCACCACAGGAATGTCGAAATGCCGAAATTTCGAAATGAGATATGGCAAAATCAACGCGAGACCCTGTGCTTGTATTCCAACGGTGTTGGATACATGNGATTTAGTTAGCAGAACTGAATCATGACTCTTGGACAGTTGGTGATTCAGTTGTTGATGCATTTTCTTGGAGGTTCACAGTGTAACTACTAGAAATGACTGATGGTTTCTGCCAAAGGACTCAAAGACACATCAAGGTGATCACTAGAGAAGATGAAGTGTCTCCAAGCATCTTCTAGTGGCATGAAGACTACTCATAAATGTTATTGATAGATGTAAGACCGTTGGAGCCTAGAACTGCAACAGAGGGAATAAGCTCGACTGTGATAGAGAAGACGAAGAGTCTCGATTGCTGAGAGGCTAAGGAATCTTAGCACAACACCCAGTGATGATGGATGCATGGGTTTAACACCCAGAGAAGCTGAAGAGTTGCAACGATGATTAGGTAGAGCACTCGACATGGAGAGAGCATGTAGAAGCATTGTGTAAAGAGGATGCAAAAGATGCACACAGAGAATAAAAACAGAGAACAGAGAAGAGATTTCCTACTGTTGAGAGTGATTCAAGTGTGTAGAAGGAGGCAGAGTGCAGTAGCTGAAATGCACAGAAGAGGAATGGTGCATAGAAGGGACATGGCACACAGAGCATAAAGCGTAGAAGAAGAAAAGAACAGAGATGGATAGCTGAGACAGTAAAAGAAGGTTGAGGTGCACTTGTAGAGAAAAGAAGAAGATCAAAAAGTGCAAGAAGATGCAGGTAGAGAGACATTGATTCAGGAGAGTAGAGGAACATAGCAGAACAACGATAAGCCTGGTAAGCCAATGACAACTATTGAATCACTTTAATAAGTTTCAGTAGAAAATATTTATATTTCAGGGTGCTAGGGAGGTGCTAGGGAGGATTGTTGCCCTCAAAGGTTCAAGTGGGTTCTTGAACACAAGGAGTTGTAGCTTCCATCTGGTTGCAACCAGAGAAACCAGGGTGGCAGGGTGGTGCAAGGTAGAACTATTGTTCTCTGTTATACAGGTTGATGCTTGTGTAACTAGAAGTTGGTTCTTCCATCCAGTTGGTGTTGGAACACTTAGGGAGTTGGTGCTTCCTTTTAGTGGGTGCTAGAGAAACCATGGAGTTGGTGCTTCCTTCTAGTGGGTGCTAGAGAAACCAGGGAATTGGTGCTTCCTTCTAGTAGGTGCTAGAGAAAACAGAGAGTTGGTACTCTCAGCAAGTTGCATCTTGAAAAACAGAGGTTGTAGCCTCACAATGAGTTGGAGCTCATATGTATGATAATGTGCAGAATGTAAATATTACTTATCATACCAAGAAGAAGAGGTTCTTACCCTTTATGGGTTTCCTCAGGAAATATCTGTCTTTGTATATTTCATATGTGTGACTGATGTCGAATGTTCTATTTCTTACCTCCCTACATTATTGTGATTGTCATTAAGTGTTCTACAAAGAGTTTAAAATAAGCATAATTTTTTAAGCATGGTAACAACTGATTCACCTCCCCCCCCCTCTCAGTTGTCCAACAATTGGTATTAGAGCAGGTTCCTTTTATCTAAAGGTAGATCTGTAAGCTTAAACATGACAAGTCATGAAGGGACTTCAGCCACTAAGCCTCCTCTATTTGATGGAACAAATTTTGCCTTCTGGAAGGTTAGAATGAGAACATACCTAATGGCCTTAGGTGA
>JASDQU011312647.1:28190-41388 GCA_032191745.1 Picea mariana
GGCGAAAGATTGTCATTTCGTTGACTGGGAAGTCAAAGGAACGAGGTTTCTTAACCTCTCGAGTTCGCGACATGTGAAATCGCAAAATATCGAAATGAGAAATTGTGAAACACCTTTAGGCGCAACCTGTGGTCACCACTGATGGTCACGTGAGGGGAAGAAGCTAGTGGAGCTAAACTCCATTTCAGAGTTTCAGATACCAAGAGTTGGAGGTGTCAAGGACACTCACGACAAGAATGCCAAAGTGGTGAAATGTGAAATGCCGAAATACGTTGATCTGACTCCATTTCAGAGTTTCAGATACTGGGAGTTGGAGGAGTCAAGGAAGAAACTCACGGCAGGAACTCGCGATATGTGAAATCATGAAAAGATCTGGACCATTGAATCATCAAGATTGTGGACCATTGATCTGACTCTATTTCAGATTTTTGGATACCGGGAGTTGGAGGAGTCAAGAGTCAAGACTCTTTATCATAGGAGTCCCAAAGTTGCAAAATACGAAACGCCGATCATTTCGGGGTTTGTGACTTGGAGTGTTGAGATACTTCTCCACAGGAATGCTGAAATGTAAGAATGCCGAAATGCGAAATCGTGAAAGAACTTTATGTATAAATGCTTGGTCACAACTATGGGAATGTGAAGGAAGGAGCTTGCAAGTTGCAAGGCTCCATTTCTTTATCGGGAATTGGAAGACTTAGAGTGACTCGCAACAAATTCGCGAAACGTCAAATTGCGAAATGCATTTTTGAATAAGGCTATGGTCACAGCCAGTGGTCACATCTGCAGAAGATGGAGGAAGGAGCTAGTGCAACCAAGCTCCATTTTGGTGATCACAACTTGGAGTGTTGATACCCTTCATCATAGGAATGCCGAAATGTGAAACTGCAAAAGCACTTTATGGATAAGCGCTTGGTCACCGCCGGTGGTCACATCATCGAAGAGATGTAGAGAAGAGCTCGAAGAGACAACCTCCATTTCGGAGTTTGGGACATGGAGAGTCAAGACTCTTCACCATAGGAATGTCGAAATGCCAAAATGCCGAAATGAGATATGGCGAAATCAACGCGAGACCTTGTGCTTGTATTCCAACGGTGTTGGATACATGGAAATCTGATCGAAGGGCTATTGTTTCTCTTCACAGTTAATTGATGAGTTATGATTCAGTTAGCAAAACTGAATCATGACTCTTGGACGGTTGGCGATTTAGTTGTTGATGTGTTTTCTTGGAGGTTCACAGTGTAACTGCTAGAAATGATTAATGCTTTCTGTTAGAGGACTCGAAGAGACTTCAGGGTGATCACGAAAGAAGATGAAGTGTCTCAAGGCATCTTCCAGTGGCATGAAGACTACTCATAGAGGCGATTGACACATGTAAGACCGTTGGAGCCTAGAAATGCAACAGAGGTAATGATCTCGACTATGACAGAGAAGACGAAGAGTCTCGACTACTGGAGAGGCTAAGAAATCTCGGCATAACACCCAGTGATGATGGACACATGGGTTTAATAGCCAGAGAAGCTAAAGAGTTGCATTGATGATCAGGCAGAGCACTCGACATGGAGAGAGCATGTAGAAGCATTGTGTAAAGAGGATGCATAAGATGCACACAGAGAATAAAAATGGAGAACAGAGAAGAGATTTGTTTCTATTGAGAGTGATTTAGGTGTGTAGAAGGAGGCAGAGTGCAGTAGCTGAAATGCACAAAAGAGGAATGGTGCATAGAAGGGACATGACACATAGAGCATAAAGTGTACCAGAAGCAAATAACAGAGATGCATAGTTGAGACAGTAAAATAAGGCTAAGGTGCACTTGTAGAGAAAAGAAGAAGATCAGAAAGAGCAAGAAGATGTAGGTAGAGAGACACTGATACAGGAGAGCAGAGCAGCATAGTAGAACAGTGATAAGCCCGATAAGCCAATGACAACTATTGAATCACTTTAATAAGTTTTAGTAGAAAATATTTATATTTTAGGGTGCTAGGGAGGTGCTAGGGAGGACTGTTGTCCTCAGAGGTTCAAGTGGGTGCTTGAACATAGGGAGTTGTAGCTTCCATCTGGTTGCAGCCAGAGAAACCAGAGTGGCAGGGTGGTGCAAGGGAGAACTGTTGTTCTCTGTTATACAGGTTGGTGCCTGTGTGACTGGAAGTTGGTGCTTTCATCTTGTTGGTGTTGGAACACTTAGGGAGTTGGTGCTTCCTTCTAGTGGGTGCTAGAGAAACCAGGGAGTCGGTGCTTCCTTCTAGTGGGTGCTAGAGAAACCAGGGAGTTGGTGCTTCCTTCTACTAGGTGCTAGAGAAAACAGAGAGTTGGTGCTCTCAGCAAGTTGCAGCTTGCAAAACAGAGGTTGTAGCCTCACAATGAGTTTGAGCTTCATTCTCACGCTATATATATCAACTATGAAATATCCATATGGAAGCTTTCTTGTGGAACACCCTACTACTTTGTTTGAATATCAAGAGAGAGCATGTGAAATATAATAAAACTTAGCCACCATTCTCATAACAGAAGAAGAGAACCACAAGAAGGCTCTTCAGATTAATTAGATTGATGACTTTGTTTCACCAGAACTTCTCTCAGATGTTAATATTTACCTACAAGAGGAACGAGAGAAAAAAACTGATAGGGCAATGTGTCTCATGATCAACCTTTTAGAAGAAGAAAGAGAGAGAACATTAGAAAAAACACCTTGTCCACCAAATGATATCTTGGAATTAGAAAAGAAGCAAGCCACAGAATTGGATGAAGTGAAATTTTCACAATACTTTTAGAAAATATTTTCAGAACCTCTAGACAAAACTAGGCGTGAGATCAACAAAGTTAAAGAGAAAGTGTCCCTCCAAGACAGTACCAAAACTGAAAATACTATGGGTCGTGACAAAGTAAACCATCAGGTTTTGGAAGAAGGAACAGACAACATGTTTATTGTGGTGGAATCCCCTTTCGTATATGAAGAAAGAAAAGAAGGATCTTGGGGCCTGTATTTTGATGGTTCACACTAAAGTGTGAGCTAAGGTGCGAGAATAGTATTAAGGTCGCTGGATAATGAGAGCACCCTTTTTTCATACAGACTTGAGTTTGACTGCACAAATAACATTTTTGAGTATGAATCCCTTATCCTAGGCATCAACTTGGCCATCCATATAAACTTCAAGAACCTGCACGTAAAAGGGGACTCCGACCTAATCGTTTCACAAGTCAATAGGAAATTTTCAGCAAAGAAACCAAGGTTAAATCATTATAGAGATGTTGTTTGGAAGGCCATAAAAGAGTTTGACAAATTTTCTATTGATTCCATCCCTGGGGAAGAAAATCACTTTGAAGATAGTCTTGGTGTTTCTGCCTCCAACATACAAATTTCCAAAGAAATTGGTTTCTACAAGTTGAAAGTCAACTTTAGGCCTTCGTTACCTGACAACTTGGAATATTGGCAAGTTTTTGAAAATGATAGTCAACTTCTCAACTTTCTACAGAATGAGGGAGAATTCTTTGAAGCCTTAATAAGCCTATTGGTTGAGAAGGAAAGCATCGAAATCGTTGATGTAGCCAACGACCCCTACCCAAGGGAATTGTTCCTTTAGAAAACCTCTTCATCTGAAATGATATGTATAAAGGGAAACCTTCCAACAAAATTAGTGACGATATTATTGAATGCAACATTAGAACCGAATAATCCCCAAATTCAATCAAATTTGGTAAAGGTACAATGACTGGTGAGAGGGAAAAGATGACTACACTTATAAGAGAGTTCAAGGATGTCTTCACTTGGTCTTACAAATATCTAAAGTCCTACTGGGAAGAAGTTATACAACATGTCATTCCCCTCATTGATGGCATGGAACCTTTTAGAAAAAATCTCAGACAGATGAACTCGAAGGTTTCCCCATAAGTACAGAAAGAGTTGCAAAAGATGGTTGAGGTGGGAATAATTGAATCGATTATATATTCATCATGGGTATCTAATCTATTTATTTGTAAGGAAGAAGATTGGTGAAAGCAGGATATGTGTATACTTTAGAAACTTAAACCAAGCTTCACTCAAGGACAATTATCCCTTACCAAACATGGAATATTCTTTGTAGAGAGTAATCAGTGAAAAGATGATGTCAATGTTTGATGGTTTCTTGGGGTATAATCACTTTTTGGTAAAGGAGGATGATCAACCCAACAATGATTTCACTACCCCTTGGGGAAACTATAAGTATTTACGAATGCCTTTTGGACTCACCAACATAGGGGCTACTTTTCAATGAGCCATGGACTATGACTTCAGAGATCTAATAATAAATCTCATAGATAAATATCAAGATGATCTGACTGCCATTTCTAAAATGAGGGAACAACATATTCAACACTTAAGAACTATCTTCCAAAGATGTAGGGAATATGGCATTTCTCTCAACCCTAAGAAATAAATTTTTGGTGTTGACAAAGGTAAGTTACTGAGACACATCATTTCTAAATATGGAATCATGATAGATCTTGCCAGGGTTGAATCCATCAAGAAAATCCCTCTCCCTAAGGACAAGAAATCCTTGCAATCCTTCTACGGCCAGATTAACTTTATCAGGAGATTCGTCCCAAACTTTGTCGAAATTGTTAAACCCATCAACAAGTTTCTAAAAAAGGATGCTCATTTTGAGTGATAAAGTAAAGGTAGGTTTTCTTTCAAATGTATTAAGGAGGCAATAATTTTCTCACCTGTCTTAGTTAGCCCAAACTTTTCCAGGGACTTCATCATTTTCTCCTTTTCTTCAAAAGATACCATTGCAGATGTGTTGTTACAAAAGAATGATTGAGGGGACGAACAACCAATGGCCTTCATGAGAAAGAATCTTAGGGACTCATAACTAAATTACACCATTACGGAAAAACAAGCTCGTGCTTTAGTCAAGTCTCTCAAACACTTTCGAACTTATGTGGGATACAACAAGATCAATGCCTTTTTCCCCTACCCCAGCGTAATGGATGTTTTATCACAACAATATTGCCTTGGATCAAGGGGAAAGTGGGTGTCACAAATACAAGAATATGATTTGGAAATCAAGCCAACTAAGATAATTAAAGGACAAGAGTTGGGAAAAATGATGACATAAAGAAATCAAGAGGCCATTGAGGTAGGAAAAAAGGAGTAAGTCAATATCATCATAAGTGAAATTGAAAACAATGAATGGTATTCTAACATCATTTATAACTTAAAAAACCTTGCATGCCCTGATCATTTGGTGGAACATAAAAGAAGATCCTTGAGACTCAAATCCATGAAGTATTTCCTGACAGAAGATGGTCTCGGGTGGAGAAACCTAGATGAGGTAATCCCTAGAAGTGTTGATAAAGAAGAAGTTGATAAGTTAATCACATAACTCCATGCAGGACATTGTGGAGGCTATTTTGCATCATGCACCACGACCCATAATATTTTAAGCGCAGGTTACTATTGGCCTATTATCTTCTCCAACATTCACATCGATATGTTAGAGCTTGTCATCCATGTCAATAATTTATTGGCAAGCAACGCCTCCCTGTCCTTCCCCTTAAGCCCATCATTGTAGAAGCACCCTTTCAAAAATGGGGATTGGATTTCATCGATGAACTCAAAGAAAATTTTATTAACAGATACCGATGGATTTTGACTGCCACTGATTACTTTACCAGGTGGGTGGAAGTTGTCCCAACCAAGAAAGCAATGAAAGAAGTCGTGATGAAATTCCTTGAGGAAAATATTATTACTAGATTTGGTGTCCATGCTAATATAACCACCGACAACACTAAATCCTTTAGCTTAGTGGAACTTAATGAATTTTTCCCTTGTATGGGATTGTTCTATCACACTCTTCGAATGATTATCCTCAAGTGAATGGATTGGCATAATTCAACAACAAAAGCATCATGAACATTGTGAAAAATATTGTTGGGGAGAACAAGAATATTTGGGACAGAAAGATCAAGTGTGCCTTGTGGGTCGACCGCACAACCAACAAGACTTCCACTAGGAGGAATCCTTTTGAGTTGGTGTAAGGATTTGAGGATCGATTTCCTATAAATATCCAAATTCCAACGCTACAAATAGCCCAACAATTCATTACAGATAACAAATCATTGCAGGGGTGAATCTATCATCTTGTAGAATTGGATGAGACTCGAAGAATGGCTTTCGATCAAATGGAAAGGAATCAAGAAAAAGTAAAAGGAAAATTTTGATCGAAAGGAAAGATAAATAGAATTCAAGGAAGGGGATCAAGTTTTGTTGTGGGACAAAAGAAGAGAAAAATCAGGAATGCATCAAAAGTTCGACAGTCTTTGGCTAGGCCCCTACAAAATAGAGGAAGTGTTCGGACCAGACTCTTTCTACTTATCCACGACATATGGGAGGAGGATGCCACTACTAGTAAATGGACCTATCCTCAAACATTATTTCTAGGGTGGCATATGACCTCTTCAGGGCCCATGCCCCAGGTAAGTAGGTAAGTCATCGTGTTTCCCTTCATTTGCATTTTGATTTTCTCATACTAGTTTAGATGTATTTCATTTTCATTTTTCTCTACTTTCATATCGATTTCATTCCTAGTTTAGAATTTATTGAAAAAATGTCAAAAATTTCTTTTTCTAGTTTAGTTGGTTTTGAGTATGATCATATGAGAACAAGGATGAGTAGGCCATCTTGAACTTGACAGTTTGGTGTTTCCTTACAGACACAGGCCTACCAGGAGATGTTGTGATTCTCATGCACTCTACAGAAATAACATGTCCCCAAGTAAGAGCCATATGTTATCCCCATTTTATGGATAAATAAGGAGATGATGTCTCGAGGCCCTCATGTTGCATATATGGAGTGTCGAGAGACTACATGACTAGAAGTACCCTTTGCATAGATGGAAAACCCACTCACCACCACAGATGGAAACAGGTTTGAAGATGGCATCCAGTACACCAACTGGCCTCTGGAAGGAAGTGGGCCTTTCTCCATGAGGTACAAGTCAGTATTATGGTGAGCATCATTTCAATATTCAAGCCATTTGATTATGTTGTATCTTAGATTTCTCTAGATTTCATGATATGTTCTTGGACATTATGCCTTTTCCCTGCTTCACCTTGGTGGTTGACATTGTACCCTAGTAAGTGTTTTCCCTTGGGGATGGGTTTACTACCGGTAACTCCCTTAATGATCCATTGTACCATTCTTAACCATACTTACCACTTTCCATCATTATTCCCCTCCATTTCCTTATCTCTTGGGATTTTAGGGTATATTGACCCAAGAAGGGGTTGTCCCTCATTCTATGGGAAGAAGGGGCTAAAGGCCCAGAGGGGTTGGTGTTGGGTAAAATATGAAAGCCTTATATAAAACTTCCATATGCTTCTCCCAGGGATCACCCAAGAAAGAAATGAAACACTTATATTTGAATAAAAGGGACCCACAATATAATTAAGAAATGATTGAAAGGTTAGTTGAAGGATATGAGGTCTCATCATGAGCTGACCTATCAGGTCCATGAATATCTAGTGGTATAACATTGTTATCATCTGGTCACCAAACCAGTGCAATGACTCTCAATTGCATGGCTGAGAAAAAGGGAGTCTCATCATGAGCCAACCTTCTCATTTCCATTAGGTGTTTGTGGGTGACATTTCCATCACTTGGTCACCACTCCAAGGTAGTGAAATTCAATCTCTCCTTATGTTGTTATGAAAGAAAATATAAAGAAAGAAAGAGAAAAGGAAATTGATGGGCTTGGAAAAAGTGCATTGCGAACGAAGGTACCATGCACCCTATACAAAGGAACCCATGAATGAGACACTGCGACCCATTGTATGCCATGAGCCCTATGCACATTGAGTCTTGACCCCATCTGCATCGTATAATTTACATCGGTTAGAGAATGATCTCTTGGAAACTATCCTTGACCTAGGGAAAGATATACCCAATAAGACACCTCGTCAACCCTTCCATATTTAATCTTGACAAGTCGCATAGTGTATTTGAGATGTTAATTGTTTGATATAGTGATATTTGATGCACATGCTTGGATAGATTATTTATTGATTGGATTCACTTATCGTGATGTTATGACTTGAGATCCTTGGAGGGTGTGTTTATTTGTCTTTGTAGGACCTAGTTGATGGACAGTTTTGGGAGAACAAGCCTAGCTTGGGATTCCATGGGGCTACAAGCCCACATGTTGGATGCCAGGGGCCCACATTCTAGATGAGAGAGACCAGACTTGGACAACCGTGATGATGACTTGGACAACCTATCCCACCCCTTACTTGCCAAACAATTTTCCCAGGAGGGCCAAAACATTCAACTTTTGAACTTAATGTCATGGTCTTGGGGGCTAGGGCATGGTGGTGAGGTGCCACTCTTTGACACATGGAAGTTTGAGGAGAATAATTTCTTCACCATGATATGAGTTCCTGGATGCTTGACACATGGCCTTTAGAGGCCTATCCATGCTTCTCCAACACCACTAATTTCCTCAAAGTGGCAAAATGTCCCCTAAAGAGGTGTCATCCTCCTAAATTAGGGTTTAATTTGTGAAAAAAGTGAAATTTTAATTGAATTGTTTAATATTACTTTGTTAAGGGGGAAAGATTAGGGTTGTTGACCCCTAATATTATGTTTTACTCCTTAATTTGTGGACAAAATATGTTAGATACTTTTAGTATAAATAGAGATCATAAGATCTCATTTTAAATCATAACTCTCCCTCTCATGAGAGAATTGGTTTGAAATTTTTGGCCCTCTTGGCTATTTCTATATCTTTTGCAGTTGTATTTGTCTATCCTCTGAAAGATTTTCTACTGCTATTGTGGTGGATTATCTTGGCATTTTTCCTTGAATTGGTATGATTTTTTACTTTCTTGCTATCATTTGTTTCAAGTCAAGGTTATTGTGTTAGGAAATAGGTGGGAAGTATAAGGGCATACACCCCCACCTTGGGCTTCATCACTTTATGCTTCATCTTATTTCTTCAACAAGGGTTTTCTAAGAGGAGTATAAGGGCATACACCCTCTTAGTTTAAACCCTGACCTAGAGAAACTTGCCTTGGGAAGTAAAAGGGCTTACACCCACAAGGAGGTAGCTTCTCTAAGCTCATTTTAATTCCATTAACCCAGTAGTAAAGGCACTAGTAATACTTTTTTTCATTGGAGATATAAAATCACTACCTTGGGAAACACAATTTTTGGTCTTTTGAAAGGTCTCTTGCTTCAAGTTGATTTGTCTCATTGAGAGGAGTCTTCCCCCACTAGGTCGTCCCCTCTCTCCCAAAACTCTAAATTATGTTATAAACTGTAACCTACATCCATTAGAACTACATAACCCTAGCTACTAACACTCTCATAAATCCTAAACTAACCCTAGACTATCTCTCTAATTTTACTCATTTACTCTACCAACTAGGGCACATATTTTGAGCTACTTGTTGGCATATTTTGATGGTTAATTTTACTAATGCATGCCACTAAATGCTACATCCATAAGGCTTCAATTTTATGCAGAAAACACATGTTATAACAACTTGCTTCATTTAGCCTCATATTACACTTTTTTAGTCACAATTGATTGCCTAATTCATTGATAATATTGTTGATTAATCTCATGCTTTACATGCTAACTTAAATGTATTACTTTCTGATATAAACTGATATATACTATTGCAAATTAGGGAAAACAAGCTTAAATTGATGATCCATACTAACATATATCATTTCAAGTTGGATTTTCTTCTACCTTGGGTAGGTACAATCATCCAGAGAGATACTATTACCTGTGGGGAAACAATTGGGGAGACAATTGTGATCCTACCTTCATTAGTGATTTTTAGTAGAAATTATTCAAAATCCAAGGCACTCGATAGAAAATAATAACCACTTATTGTCCCCAAATAGATGGTGAAATAGAGGTAGTTAATAAGTGTTTTGAGAGTTATGTATAATTTTTTACAGTGGTGAAACAAGGCCAATGCATCAAATGGATTCTCCATGCTAAATAGTGGTACAATAAAACCCACCATTAAGGGATCTACATGAAACACTATGAGGTGTTGTATGGACATAAACCTCCAATTATTACATCATACTTTCCTGACAGTGTCGAGGTATGAACTTTGGCTGCACTTTTATGATTTTAGGGTAGCATTCTCCATACACTCAAGGAAAATCTAGTCATGGATCAAAACCAAATTTAAACAGTGAGTGGACCAACATTGGTAAAAGTACATTTCTTGGTTGGGACTTGGTGTTGTTTCATTTGCAGTGATACAAGCATGGATTAGTCAAGAAACAAGTACCCAATGGCTTGCACTCAAATTGTATTAGCCATATCAAGTACTCAAATGGATTGGCAATGTAGCCAACATGTTGGTTTTTCCACCCACTCCAAGATCCATCCCATTTTTCATGTTTCATTCTTAAAGAAAGTTATTATGAAACATGTTGAGTTTAGATGGTTCTAACAAAAGTAACAAAGAAGGTTTCCTTTGGTTACAACAGGAAGATGCACTAGACAAATATGAGTGTTTCCTATGCCAGTGTGTTATGTAGATAGTATTAATATAGTGGATGGATATATAGTTAGAGGATTCTATGTGGGAATCCACCACAATCTTAAAATGGTTTCCCCATCTCTAACCTCAAGGACAATCTCATTTTTGGAGGGGGGGTCATTTTATGGTTTCACCCTAACTCCTCTAGTTAATGTGGTTAGAGGGTTACTTAATGTATTATGGATACCCTCATTGAATAAGGACCACTAGTTAGTTAGAGTCTGTCCTCAATAATGTAATGTGGCCTCGTTAAAGAATACCCACTAAACAGTTTGTATGTGTACTCAAAAATGTAATTTTATCTCATTAAATAAGGCCCACTAGGTAGTTAACATTCAATAAATGTAAAATGGATCAATGATTAATATAAGCGCTACTAGTTTTTGTGATTAGGGTTCACTAGAAGGTATTTATAAGAGTAATTGGGGAGGCTTAGGGGAATGTGCATGGGGAACTGATAAATATGGGAAAGAAAGACATATATAGGGGGTTTAAGAGTCCTATTGTTCATAGATATTTTGTGGAAATTATAGAGAGTGTGGAATAACTTTGTGAAGAAAATATTTTGTGACTTCTATTCCAAAGACCGATTGTGTGACATTGTTCTTAAAGCCTAGTCATGGAGGGCTAGAAAATCAAAACGATTTATTGGATCTAGGAAGATAGCTACACTTTGGTTGGTGGGGTGGATTATTATTCCCACTAAGGAAAAGTGGGAAAAAATGATTTAGAGATATCTTCCTACTACCTAGACTTATGAAAATATATGTCACTTAAGTTCCTTAAATGGTATTTTTTTATAAAGGTTTAACAACTAATTTCTATACAATAAATTACTTATTATATACTATGACAAATGTTTAAAAAGTGTAGTAAAATTACAATAAAATGAGTTTTTTAATAATTTAATTAAAAAAATTATATTACATCTTAAATGAATAATAATTAATCTCACTATATTAGTGTAGAGCATCCTTACTTATTATATACTATGACATGTTTTAAAAAATTCAATAAAATTTCAATAAAATGAGTTTTCTAAAATTTTAATTAAAAAAATTATATGACATCTTAAATATAAAGAGAATACAAATTAAGCCAACTCAATATATTATTGCAAACTTATGCCCTAAACTTATGCAAACTTATGCCCAAAACTTGTGGAAGTTGTGAGGCTTTTATCTCTACCACCTGATGTGTTGACTAATCCTTTTCCACATAATCAACAAATGGCCTCGATCTCCTCGAATGTCAGAAATGCAACCAGTGGGAGTCAAAACCCACTGACACAAGATAGTGATTGTTTATGCATCAATATGGTTAAATCTGAGGTTAATGTAGCCACACAATCTTGCGATTATAGTTTTCCATAGACTGTACCTGGTCTAGAGTCTCCTCCTTCTCCGGAGATTCCCTTACAGATCGAAAAACTAGAGCCCCTGCCTCGTATTCCAAAAGGAGTAATCAAGCTCTCTACCCATAATCCTAATGTTGGAGCCTCCCAGAATTACTCTATTATTGAGGATCTAGGTCAAACCCTTTGTGCGATGTCAGCTCTGGAGGTACTCCAAATGTGTACTTCACATAGAAATGCCTTGTTATCTATGTTAGGATCTCTAGATCCTTGTGGCTCTAAAGTTATAAAGTTTGACATCATAGATGTAAATCCTCGCTTGCCTTACCATGTGGAATTCCAAATCCACGTGGGCTACTCAAAGTATAAAATCAAATAGACTGTTGTTGATGATGACGTTGCAACATGTGTGATGTCCCTCGTCTACTGGAAAGCCCTCGGCTCTTTGACCTTTTCTTACTCTCCGACCATGTTGAATGATTTTGACAGTTGTTCCTTCCATCCTCATGGTATTATTCATGCCTTTTCAGTCCAATTAGGTGGGAAGATAGTGGAGGTGGATGTGGAGGTGGTTGATGCTCCCCTCGACTATAACTTATTACTAGGACACAATTGGACTTATGCTATGACTATAATCGCATCGTCCGTCTTCCACCCTCTTTGCTTTCCTCACGATCGGAAGATCATGACGATCAACCAGTTTTCCTTTGCATACACTAGCCCCAATGCATCGAATGGACCATCGATCCCCGTGATCGACAATTCTCAACCGACAACTGAGAATATTGGTGTCAGAATGTATTCATCCCTTATGGGTACCTTCGACTTCATGAAACTAGTTCATCATATATACACCATGTCCAATAGGTCTGCTTCATTAGAGAAGTATGTTCCTTTCCACACTTCATATTTTAATTATCCTTGGAACCTACCTTCCTCGACTACATATTGTGAAGGTCAGTCACATACTGGAATGGCCATTCCACTATCAGTAGAAGAGATCGTGTCTCAATATGTTCTTGACTCTTCTGTTGATCCACATCTTGTTACCTCGCAGACGGAAAAGGAGGATCCTATTCTAGAGCTCATGTGGGCCACTTCATGATCTTGTTCACATGACTACCTTGATGATAATTTACCTTTAGATGAAGCTATCATAGAGGCCATGAATGGTTCTAATAGTCCATGGGATGATATGTGTTAATGTTTTATGCTGATATTATAGTTCTTTGCATTTCATAAAGATAAGAGCATAATAAGCACAAGATCACTGAGAAATACACATCCACAATAGACACA